>PVJI01001825.1:0-164822 GCA_004026765.1 Micronycteris hirsuta
AACTGATAAACTACTTCGTCGAATTTAAAATGTATGCTCTTCAAGGCATAGTTAAAAGAATTATAATTGCAGTTATGCAAGATGGGTAAGTCTAGAGATCTAATATACAGGATGATGACTATAACTAACAATGCTGCACTGAATGCTAGAAATTTGCCAACAAGTCGATTTCAGGTGTTCTCATCACCAAGAAAAGGTTAATTATGTGAGATAATGTTAATTAGTTTGACCACAGTAATCATTTTTCTATGTATGCCAAGTCATCACATTGTACACCTTAACTGAGAAAAAATCTTTGTAAAGCCTATGTCTGAAAAAGGACTTAATAAAGCTATATATAGATCCTTTATAAAGCTATATTATAGATCAACATAGACTATTAACATATTCTATATTAAAATATAGACTATATATTGTAATCCCCAAACTTATATATAACCTAATAAAAAACTGGACAAAAAGTTTGAATACACAATTCACCAAAGAAGAGATGACAGGTAAGCACATGCAAAGATGTTCAATACCATTAGTTATTAGGGAAATGCAAATTAAAAATTAAAATTACAATGTATGAGAAGACTGAAATTGAAAAAGACTGACCATGCCAAGTGCTGATTGAGATTGGGAGGAATTGGGCCCTTATACATGGCTAGTGAAATATACTTTGGCAGTTTCTTAAAAAGTTAAGCATACCCCTACCATGCTTAGCCATTCCACTCCTAGGTATTTACTCCAATGAACAGATGAGTGAATACACAAACTGTGGTGTATCAACACAAGGGAATACTATTCAGCAGTAAAAAGCAATCAAATACTGATAATATGCGGTAACAATGACAAATCTCAAACTAAGAAAGAAGCCAGGACAAAAAAACCCCAAAATCTGTGTAAGTCCATTTGTATCGATTTCTTAAAAATGCAAACTAACCTACAGTGACAGAAAAGAGATCAGTGGTTGTTTGGGAAGAGAGAAGAGACAACAAAGGGGATGTAGGAACATTTTTTGAGGGTAATGGACACGATAATGATCTTTTTGTTTTTAATTTAGTTTATTGATTATGCTATTACAGTTGTCCCATTTCCTCCCCTCTATTTCCCCCCGTCCCGCACCCCCCCCATTCCCCACCCTTTAGTTTTTGTCCATGGGTCATACACGTAAGTTCCCTGGCTTCCACATTTCCCATACTATTCTCAACCTCCCCCTGTCCGTTTTCTACCTACCATTTATGCTACCTATTCTCTGTACTTTCTCCTCCTCTCTCTCCCTCCCAGTCCCGTTGATATCCCTCCATGACTTATATAAATCCTTTTAACATTTCATATAATAAAGGCTGGGTGATGAGGAACTCCTTGAACTTGACCTTATCTGAGAAGCACTTTATCTGCCCTTCCATTCTAAATGAAAGTTTTGCAGGATAGAGTATTTTTGGATGTAGGTCCTTGCCTTTTATGACTTGGTATACTTCTTTCCAGCCCCTTCTTGCCTGAAAGGTCTCTTTTGAGAAATCAGCTGACAGTCTTATGGGAACTCCTTTGTAGGTGATTGTTTCCTTTTCTCTTGCTGTTTCTAGGATTCTCTCCTTATTTTTAATCTTGGGTAATGTACTTATGATGTGCTTTGGTGTGTTCCTCTTTGGGTCCAACTTCTTCGGGACTCTCTGAGCTTCCTGGACTTCCTGGAAGTCTATTTCTTTTGCCAGATTGGGGAAGTTCTCTTTCATTATTTGTTCAAATAAGCTTTCAATCCCTTAGTCTTCCTCTTCTCCTTCTGGCACCCCTATGACCCAGATGTTCAGACGTTTACAGATGTCCTGGAGGTTCCTAAGCCTCTCCTCATTTTTTTGAATTGTTTCTTCATTCCTTTCTGGTTGAATGTTTTTCTCTTCCTTCTGGTCCACACCCTTGATTTGAGTCCCAGTTTCCTTCTCATCACTATTGGTTCCCTGTATATTTCCCCTAATTTCTCTTAGCATATTCTTCATATTTTCATCTACTTTGCGACCAAATTCAACCAATCCTGTGAGCATCCTGATTGCCAGTGTTTTGAACTGTGTATCTAATAGGCTGGCTATCTCTTTGTGGCTTAGTTGTATTTTTTCTGGAGTTTTGATCTGCTCTTTCATTTGGGCCATCCTTCCCTTTCTCTATGAGCCTGTTACTTTAAGGGGCGGGGCCTTAGGTGTTTACCAGGGCGGGGCAACCCACGTTGCTGTGTTGTGATGCTGCCTGCGTGGGCGGAGCCTGAGACAGAACAATGGCGTTTGGTCCACTCTCCACCGGCTCCCAGTCACCTTTTCGAAACACCTACAAGCAAACTGGGTCCCTCTGCGCTGGTTCCCAGGTGGGTGGGCCTGTGCAGCTCTAAGTCCCTGTAGGCCTCGCCAATGAACTCTGCCCTGAGACTGGGAGTTTCTCCCACCGCTGCCTCAACCCCCATGGGTGTTTTCAATCAGTGGTTTGAGGCTTTATTTCCCTGCGCTGGTGGGCTGCATGGTCTGCTCCACTCCCCATCTTTTCTGCCCGGTCTACCTGCACGCGTATAAGGGACTGCCCAGTCCACCAGTCTCGGCCGGTTGGGTCCGGGTCGGCCAGGCTCAGGTTTTGCCGAGTACGGTGGCCGTGGGCCTCGTCGGGCAGCTGGCAGCGTTGCTCTTACTGCTCCACAAACCGCCATCTTGCTGCGCTCTCCACCTGGCTCTGCCCCACTTACTGGTCTGGATGAACGTGTCCATTTTAACTTCCTGGCTGTGCGACTTCCATACAGTTCAATTTTCTGTCAGTTCCGGTTGTTTTTTGTTTTTAAATTGATGTTTTCCCTCTTTTGGTTGTGCAAGAGGCAATAGTGTGTCTACCTACACCTCCATCTTGGCCGGAAGTCTGATAATGATCTTTTTAAATAAACCCTTACCCGATATATTTTTATTGGTTTTAGAGAGAAAGGAAGGGAGAGAGTGAGAAACACTGATCACTTGTACCCCTACACCACACATACCCTGAACTGGGGATCAAACCCACAACCTAGGCCTGTGCCCTCAGTAGGAATTGAATCCATAACCTTTTGGTGTATGGGACAATGCTTCAACCAACTACTCCACTGGGCTGGGGTGATAATGATCTTAATTGTGGTGATAACATCAAAACTTACCAAATTGTACATTTAAATATGTATGGTTTATTATATGTTAATTATATCTTAATAAAACTGTTAAAAACATATTATTTTATTCTTATATTCTCCCTTAAAACTTTTCTGTCATTGTAACTTCTGTATTTTTTATTACTCTTAACAAGACTGTGGTTTTCTTTTAACTGTTTTTATTAATAATCAACTTAGACACTGAAGTCATCTGTGTCCTATTAAGGTATTGCGTGCAATTGTAATAATGGGCCCTCCCTGCTAAATGCTTGCTAATTTATATAGTTATCAGTACAAGATGAAAGAGCAACATGAAATGTCTTTAAGAAAACTCCAGAAAGAGAGAAATGTACATTTCAGCTGCACTTAATACTTTCAGAAGCCGACACCTGAAATCCTTTCAAGAATGACACGGGTTATGTAACAGATTTTTAGGCTTTCAAATAGTTGACATTTTCAACATTCAGTGTTTCATACATAGTAAGGTCTCTGAAATAAATGCCTCATGTTACATTCTGTTTGGAAATGAAATTATTAAGACAAGATGTCATCTTAATTTGTCATCCACTGGGCTCCTCTCAGTACTGGTTACTTTGATTTTTGTTCCAAGTCTCTTATACCTTATATTGTAAAACTATGTTAACACTGATGGCAAAACTTAAGCAAAACCTCAAAATACTTGATAATTTTAGATGAGCAAACATATCTAATATTGCAGCTGAAAATAAATGAAAACAATCTTAAAAAGACAAGGAGGCCATGTCTACCAGAATAATGATCATTTTGGTAAAAGAAGCAGAAAATATGTGAATGACCAAGCATATAAATAGCAGAAACAAAAGAAATGAAAAAATAATCTATTACTTTTAAAGTACTTAGGCTCCAAAAATTATCATTCAGATTTATAGTTCTTTCAGTGGACTTCTGACCTTACACATTTCAATAATCTTTTTTTAAAAAAGATTTTATTTTTAGAGCGAGGTGAAGGGAGGAAGAGAAACATCAATGCACATATGAGAGATAACATCAACTGGTTGCCTCTTGCAAGCCCCAAATTGGGGACCTGGCCCAAAACCCAGGCGTGTGCCCTGACTGGGAATCAAACCTATGACCTTCCAATTCGCAGGCTGGAGCTCAATCCACCAAGCCACACCAGCCAGGGTAACTTCAATAATCTTTTAAAGGTACTAACATTCAGACAATCAAGGAACCTGTAAGATAACATGTCAGAAAAAATGCTGGTAGAAGCTGAAAGATTTGTAATCCCTTCATTTCATTAAGACTCTCAAATACGTTATTTTGAATAGTAGACAATCTACGGGGCAATCCTCACAGTTTCTATGCTGAGGAGTTTTTCACTTCTGAACATTAAGTATTCCAAATAACCATGCACCCCCGTGCACCCCCATACAGGGACAGAAAAAAACTGGTGTAAAATCCTTCTGAACATACAGGAAGACAAATTTATTTTAATCTCTCCTCACCTGTCTACTATGACCCTGATATCACTTATAATAGGGTCAACAATCAATTGGTTTGGGACTACTGGCCTATTATAGATATGATTATTCTAACAAAATAAATTACATTTAGCTAAGAAACTGTATTTAAAATATTCTCACATGAAAAACCTGTGAGCTAGCCCTGGACAGCATGGCTCAGTTGTTTGGAGAACTGAACAGGGTTCCGAGTTCGATCCCTGGTCAGGCCACAAATATGAATCAACCAATGAATCCATGAATAAGTGCCAACAACAAATTGATGTTTCTCTTTTTTTCTCTTGTCCTCTCTCTCTAAAATCAATAAATTAGTAAGAAAACATTAAAAATAACTAAAGTTTATTCTTAAATTTTCTCTAGGATTTTTTTTTTAAAGATTTTATTTATTTATTTTTTAGAGAGAGGAGAAGGGAGGGAGAAAGAGCAATGTATGGTTGCCCCTCACATGGCCCTCACTGGGGACCTGGCCTGCAACCCAGGCATGTGCCCCGACTGGGAATCGAACCGGGACCCTCTGGTTCCCAGCCTGTGCTCAATCCACTGAGCTACACCAGCCGGGCCTTCTCTAGGATTTTTATAGTTTTAGCTACTTAATTCATTTTGAGTACATTTCTGTATTTGGTGTGAAGTAGGGGTTCAACTTCATTTTTTTTACATATTGAAATCCAGCTGCCTAGCATCACTTGAAAAGACTATTTTTCCTCGTTGAATTGTCTCGGCACTCCTGTGAAAAACTGATTTACTGTAAATGTGAGTGTTTACTTCCAAACTCTCAATTCTATTCCACTGATCTATCTCTCCTTATGCTAGTACCATACTTTACTGTTGCTTTTGTACTAAGTTATGAAACCGGAAGTCTGAGTCCTCCTACTTTGTCTGTTTTCAAGACTTTAGGTATTCTGGGTCATATGTATTATATGAATCCCATGTGAATTACAGAATCAGCTCATCCACTTAAAAAAACTACCTGGGACTTCAGTAAGGACTCCAATCTATAGTCAATTTGGCAAATACTGAATTCTTTTATTTTCCCTTCTTATTTTTATTGCTGTTCAAGTACAATTGTCTCCATTTTCTCCCCTCCGCTCTCCCCAAACTCCAGCCATAGAGAATACCGACTTCTTAACAATATTAAGTCCTATGAACATGGGGCATCTTTCCATTTACTTAGGTCTCTTTATTTTTCTCATAATGCTTTGTTATCGTCAAAGTAGACGGTTTGTGCTTCTTTCGTTAAACTTATTCCTAAGTATTTAACTGTTTTTGATGCCATTATAAATGAAGTTGGTTACTTTTATTATCACAATGTTTGGTGCTGGTGTATTAGAAATACAACCGATTTTTTTCTATTGATTTTATATATACCCTGCAATTTTTCTGAACTACTTTATCACTTAAGTTTTTTAGTAAATTCTCTATACAAGATGGCTTCTTCAGAATATAGGTTAATTATTCCTTTTATTTTTTTAAAATTATTTTATTGTTCAATTACAGTTGTCTGCATTTACACTCCACTATTCCCCCCAACTCCAGCCAAACCCACCTCCCTCCCTTGCTTCCACCCCCCTTGGTTTTGTCCCTGTGTCCTTTATAGTTGTTCCTGAAAACCTATCCCCTCCTACCTTCCCTCTGGTTACTGTCAGATTGTTCTTAATTTCAATGTCTCTCATTATATTTTGTTTGCCTTTTTCTTCTGTTGATTAGGTTCCAGTTAAAGGTGAGATCATATGGTATTTGTCCCTCACTGCCCAGCTTATTTCACTTAGCATAATGCTTTCCAGTTCCATCCATGTTGTCGCAAAGGGTAGGAGCTCCTTCTTTCTCTCTGCTGTGTTTTCCTTTTAAATCTGGATGCCTTTTATTTGTTTTCCCTCCCCAGGTATCCTGGCTAGAACCTCTAGTACAATGTTGAAAAGGAGCAAAAATGAGCATGCTTGTCTTGTTCCTCTCCTTAGGTGGAAAGCATTCAGTCTTTCACCATTCAGTGTAATGTTAATTGTTGGCTTTCCATACACACTTTTTATCAGGGTATCCATTCCTAGTTGTTGCTTTTTGATATTTTTTTAAATCATGAAAGAGTGTTAGATTTTGTCAAATGATTTTTTGTATCTACCAAGATGATCACTGGTCTTGGCCTTTATTCTATTGATATTATTACATTAATTGATTTTTTAATGAAAACTAACTTTGCGTTCTGGGAGAAATCCCATCTGGTCACAGTGTATAATCTTTTTTCTGTGTTCCTGGATTTGGTTTGGCAGTATTGAGGATTTTTATATATATTCATAAGATATACTGATCTGCAGTTTCCTTGTGATATCTTTGCCTGGTTTTGAAATCAAGGTAAAACTGGCCTCCAATTCTATTTCTGGAAAGAATTTGTGAAGAACTGGTATTAAGTCTTCTTTAAATATTTGGTAGAATTCACCAGTGAAGCCATCTGAACATAGGCTTTTCTTTGTGGAAAGTTTACTACTCATATATCTCTTTACTTAATATTGGTCTATCTGCATTATCTATATTTTCTTAAGTTAGTTTTAATAGTTTGTGTCTTTTTAGTACCTTAGGACATTTCATTTAAGTTACTGCATTTGCTGGCATACATTTATTCATAGCATTCACCTATAATCCTTTGTGTTTCTGTTAAGTTAGTAGTAACGTCCTCCCATTCATTTCTGATTTTAGCAATTTGAGTCTGCTCCCTTTTTTTCTTGATCAGTTTAGCTAAATGTTTAGGAGTTCGTTCTTTTCAAAGAACCAACTTGTAATCTCACTGAATTTCTGTATTTTTTAAAATTCTCTTTCTTATCATAAAGGTATTCTAGCTACAAATTTCCTGCTAAGTAGCCCATAAATTGTAGTATTTTTGCTTTCATTCACCTCACGGTACTTTCTAATTTCCTTTGATTTCTTCTCTGACCCACTGGTTATTTATGAGAGCATTAAGTTCTACATATTTGTGAATTCCCAAAATTTCTGTTATTGATTTCCAATTTCAGTTCATTGTGGTTGGAGGATATGCTTTATATGATTGCAATCCTTTTAAATCAACCTTGTTTTAGAGACAAGCATAAGGAGGTCTACCCTAAAGGTTTCATGAGAAGGATACATAATCTTCTCTTGCTGGGTGGAGTGTTCTGTAGATGTCTACCAGGTCTGTTTGTTTATACAATTTATTTTATTTTCTTATTATCTTCCAACTTATTCTGTCCATTACTGAAAGTTAAGTATTGAAGTCTCAAACTATTACTATTGAACTGTCTTTTTTTCCTCTTCAATTTGGTTAGTTTTTGTTTCATGTATTGTGGGGCTCTGTTGTTACACGTAACTATGTGTATAATTGTATCTTTTTAATGGATTGACCTTTATAATCTCATAAAATCTCCCCTTTGTCACTAGAAACATATTCGGTTGGCCAAAAAGTCTATTTGTTTTTTTCCGTAAGAGGCTCTAGTAGCACTTACTTCTCTAACTTCATTCAAAACAATTTTGTTAGATTGTACTGTGACAGCTGTCATATCAGCATGAATTTAAAAAAAATTTATCAAAATTGATGAATTTTTGTGTGGCCATTTTAATATTGAGAATTGAAGAAAATACACAATGCTTTATTATGCTTTATTATTTCAACAAAGGCAAAACTGCAACTGACACAGGAAAAAAGATTTAAGCAGTGTATGGAGAAGGTGCTATGACTGATTGAACGTGCCAAAAGTGGTTTGCAAAGTTTCATGCTGGAGATTTCTCAATGGATGATGCTCCACAGTTGGGCAGACCAGCTGAAGTTGACAGCAACCAAATTGAGACATTGAGAACACTTGACATTACACCACAGAGGAGACAGCCAATATACTCGAAATATCCAAAGCAATTAAGCTATTGGTGAAAATGAAAAAGTGTGTCTTTTATTTTACCAAAAAACCACATGGGACTTTTTGGCCAATCCAATAAATTAAGGTGGTATAGAATATAACAGACGAAAATTTACATTAGACACAAATAAGAAATTTGTTCATAGAAAATTAAGGAAACAGTTTTCCCACCACCTACAACTCTTGAGGTCTTTAACTATGGAAGGTGTTTTCTTATACGAAAGATTTTCCTCTTGTGTAATCTTTCAAGTTAATTGCCTTTCTTCTGGAAGTTTTATTCCTGCTGAAATCTCCTCCCAACAACTCCCAATATCCTATTCTTGTAATATTTACTGATTACTAGCTAGTTCTAAATTTTTTAAACTTTAGCATACTCATTACTACAATATGTGATTTTGACCTAGTCCTTCATGATGGCCTTAATGGTGAGACTCATTACAATTATTTGAAGATGCCATTATCTGGTAAACCAAAGTTTGTTGGATCCTAGCCCTACAACCCTATCAGTATTTGAGAGATGATTGATGTAACCTAATTGCAGGCTACGATCAATAGTACCAGATTTAAAGACTAAATGTTCTACTTACTTTACCAAATTACATACAATGCTTCTAATTTACTTCTAGAGGTTAATCACAGAAAGATACTTTATACCTATGGTGATTAACAAGAGTTAATTTCCACTGACACTAAGAAAGAAACTTTTTTAAACAGTAACTTCCACAAGTGTACAGAAAACATGACTCAAAATTTTAAAAATTATGCAGATAGTTTGTGTAGGATATCTTCTAAATGACAGCAATAATCCTGCCTTTTATTGATTGGTCTCAGGTCTCTCTTCAAAAAAGAGATGTTGGGGTTATCCTCAAATGTCTGGAGATATGACTGTCTGTTCATTTACAACTCTGAAACTGGAAACTCTGTATGTACTAGCAGGATTTTTTAACAGTGGAATTCATCAAAGGATGCCCTGGTAGTGAGACAGCTTTGTCATGATGGACCCTCGAAAATCTCTATTTATAGGTCTTTCTCTGTGTCCATTAGTGTCCCCAGAGTTACCTTCTAATTTTGCATCAGAAAATATATGTCTGGTTGATAGGTATTCTGTAAACAGGGTTACAGAAGGGAGCTGGGGATTGCAGCTTTCAGTATGTAAACTTGCATTTAGTCCTTGGTTACCAGATTCTTAGAGATAAGCAGAATAGTGACATGGTTAGATTTCAATAATCAGTATGTAAATTTCCACTAATCACTTTATCGATAGGTTGATATACCTATCTTTTGCTGTGCCAGATACTCCTGAATCTATAATTCTCCAATTCAGTTTCTACAGGAAATAAGCTTTCATTCTCTTTTGGGGAATGTAGGTGTGGTAGACAAGTGTATGTGGCATGGAAGATGGGATCTGTGAGTTTTACAACTTTCTTCAATAGTATTTTCAATATCCAAACAAAATTTTTTTTCTATTACAGCAGATTATTCATTGTGAAATTAATGTGAAATTATTCATTGTGAAATTAAGAACCTTCCCAAAATAAGCCTTTAATTCCATAAAGATATGTAAACCTAGGTGACTCAATAAGGTTCAACATTTTTGTCCCAAGTTATAAGGAAAACTTTGTAGTAAGCTAGTATTTTGCAAAATTGGGAAGGAGCTAGGTTATAAGGAAAAAGTAGAGAGCCATGATGAAATTAAGAAACAAGAAAAGAAAAGGAAAAAGTTGGGGAGAGAAGCATTACATTTTAGTATCAATATTAAGGCAGAATATTCCCATGTGCTCTCTGAAATAAAAATTACTTCCACGCATACAACAGTTTAAAAAATTATTTGAAAACACGACAGCCACAGATTTTACTTCACAGTCTTTCATAACTTCTGCAAAAAAAGCACAGACTAACTTTATTATTATCTAATGAAAGAATGAATATTTTATCTACATGTCTTTTTCCAAAAGAAACTTTTACTTTCCACCAGTTCCACAGCTTTGTAAAAATTAATCACATGTTAGGATATAAAATAAATTTTAATACATTTAAAATTAAAATCATATCAAGAATCTTTTCTGCTCATAATGCCATAAAACTAGAAATCATTCACAACAAGAACACTGAAAAACATGCAAAGACATGGAGGCTAAATAACATGTTATTAAAAAATGAATAGGTCAACATTGAGATCACGGGAGAAATCAAAAGATACCAGGAAACAAATGAAAGTAAGGACACAAAAACCCACAATCTTTGGGACACTGGAAAAGCATCCCTAAGAGGAAAATTCATAGCATTACAGGCTTATCTCAAAAATGCAAGAAAAAGTTCAAATAATCTAACTTCACACTTAAAAGAACTTGAAAAGGAACAACAAAGCCCAAATTAAGTACAAGGAAGGAAATAATAAAAGATCAGAGCAGAAATACACAGAACAGTCTAAAAAAGTGATACAAAAGATCAATGAACCCAAGAGCTGGTTCTTGAAAAGATAAACAGGATTGACAAATCTTCAAACAGACTCATCAAGAAAAAAAGGGAAAGAAACCAAATAAAATAAAAAAATGAAAAAGGAGAAATAACAACTGACACCAAAGAAATATAAAGTGTTTTAAGGAAATATTATGAACAACTATATGCCAACAAACAGGAAAACCTGGAAAAAATAGACAATTTCCAAAAACATAAAATCTTTCAAACGTAAACCAGGAAGATTCAGAGAATCTGAATAGACAGATTACAACTAGTGAATTTGAAGCAGTAAACAAAAAACTCCCATCAAACAACAGTCCTGGACCAGATGGCTTCACAGGTGAATTTTACCAAACATTTCAGGAAGAACTAACACCTATCCTCCTCAAACTATTTTATAAAGTTCAAGAGGAGGGAAGGCTCCCGAACTCATTTCATGAGGCTATCATTATCCTAATTCCAAAACCAGACAAGGACACTACAAAGAAAGAAAATTACGGGCCAATATTCCTGATGAACAGAGACGCTAAAATCCTCAACAAAATCAAATATAGCAATGCATCAAAAAGATCATACACTATGACCAAATGGGATTTATTCCAGGAATGCAAGGTTGGTACAACATTTGTGAATCAAATAATGTGATACAATACATAAAATGAAAGAAAAACCACATGATCACATCAATAGATGTAGAAAAAGCATTTGATAAAATCCAGGACCCATTTACAATCAAAACTCTCAGCAAGGTGGGATTAGAGGGAACATACCTAAACACAATAAAGGCCATATATGACAAACCCACTGCCAACATCATACTCAATGGTAACAAACTACAAGCATTCCCCTTAAGATTGGAAACGAGACAGGGATGTCCGCCTTCACCTCTCTTATTCTACATAGTACTAGAAAGTCCTAGGCACAACAATTAGACAAGAAGAAGCAATAAAAGTCGGAAAGGAAGAAGTAAATCTATTTGCAGATGACAGGATACTATACATAGAGAACCTTCAAGATTCCACCAAGAACCTACCAGGCCTGATAAATGAATTCACAAAGTAGCAGTATACAAAATGAACATCCAGAAATAGGTTGCATTCTTATGTGCCAAAAACAAACTAACAGAAAGGGATATTAAGAAAACAATCCTATTCACAATTGCATCAAAAATAATAAAATACCTAGGAACGACCTAACCAAGGATGTAAAAGACCTATATATGGAAAATTATAAGACGCCGAAGAAAGAAATAGAAGAAGATACCAGTAAGTGGAGTACATACCATGTTCATGATAGGAAGAATTAACATCATTAAAATGTCCATACTACCAAGGCAATCTATAGATTCAATGCAATTCCTATCAAGTTTCCAATGATTTATTTCACAGAACTAGACTAAAATATTTCAAAAATGTATATGGAACCACAAAAGGCCCCACTTAGCAAGGGTGATCCTGAGAAAGAAGAACAAAGTTGGAGGAACCACGATACCTAGTATCAAATTATACAAGGCCAATAGTAATTAAAACAGCTTGGCACTGGCATAAACACAGACACGTAGATCAATGGAACACAATAAAGAGTCCAGAAATAAACCTACACCTTAAAGTCAATATCTGATAGAGGAAGCAAGCATATACAATGGGTTAAAGGTAGTTTATTCAATAAATAGTGCTGAGAAATTGGACATGCAAAAAAAAAAGAAACTAGACCATCTTTTTTTTTTTTTTTTTTTTTTAAAGATTTTATTTATTTATTTTCAGAGAGAGGAGAAGGGAGAGGAGAAAGAGCAATGTATGGTTGCCTCTCACATGGCCCTCAGTGGGGACCTGGCCCGCAACCCAGGCATGTGCCCCGACTGGGAATCGAACCGGGACCCTCTGGTTCCCAGCCCGCGCTCAATCCACTGAGCTACACCAGCCGGGCTAGACCATCTTTTTACAACACACACAAGAATTCAAAATGGATCAGACTTAAATGTTAGATCTGAAGCCATAAAAATCCTAGAAGAAAACATGGGCAGCAGAACCTCAGACAATGCTCATAGAAATTTTTTATCAGATACATCTCCCCAGGCAAGGGAATCAAAAGGAAAAATATATGGACTACATCAACTAAAATGTTACTGCACAGCAAAGGAAATCATCAACAAAATGAAAAGACAACCCGCTGCACAGGAGACAATATTCACCGATACACCTGATAAGGGGTTAATGTCCAAAATTTATAAAGAACTTACAAAATTCAGCACCAAAAATACAAACAACCCAATTAAAAAATGGCCAAAGGACTTGAACAGATACTTCTCCTAAGAGGACATAGCGACGGCCAATAGACACACGAAAAGATACTCAATATAATCAGAGAATCATCAGAGAAATGCAAATTAAAACTACAAGGAGATATCATGTCACACCTTTCAGAAGGATATCATCAATAAATCAACAAATAAGTGCTGGTGAGGATGTGGAGAAAGGGGAACTCTTCGGCACAGTTGGTGGGAATGCAGGTTGGTGCAACCACTGTGGAAAGTGGTATGGAGACACCTCAAACATTAAAAATGGATCTGCTTTCTGACCCAGTGATCCCACTTCTGGGAATATATCCAAACGAACCCAAAACACTAATTTGAAAGACTGTAAGCACCCCTATGTTCATTGCAGTGTTATTTACAATCACCAGATTGGAAGCAGCCCAAGTGTCCATCAATAGATAAGTGGATAAAACAACTATGGGACATTTACACAATGGAATACTACTCATCCATAAAAAAGAAGAAAAATTTACCCTTTGCAACAGTGTGGACGGACTTGGAGAACATTACACTAAGTGAAATAAGCCAGTCAGAGAAAGACAAATACCAATGATTTCACTCATACGAACAAACTGAACTAATAAGGAAAATGGTGACAAGACTCATAGATGGAGAGTAGGATGACAGGTGGGTGGAGGGTGGGGGGAGTGTTAGGGGGTGGAGGGATTGAGCAAAAAGGAGAAAGGACTCATGGACATAGAGAACAGTGTGGTGATTGCTAAGGGGAGGAAAGTACAAGGTGACTAAATGGTAATGGAAAAAATACAATAAAGATTAACTTTAAAAATTACTCATTTAGGTAATTATTCTTTTTTTGTTTTAAAGGTTTCATTTATTTATTTTTAGAGAAAGGGAAGGAGAGAAACATCAACATGTGGTTACCTCTGATGCACCCCACCTCTCACACACCCCCAACTAGGGACTTGGCCCACAACCCAGGCATGTGCCCTGACTGGGAATCAAACCAGTGACCCTTTGGTGTGCAGGCTGGCACTCAATCCACTGAGCCACACCAGCCAGGGAGGTAATTATTCTTGTTATATAGTTAGTGATTATATAACTTTAGAAAGTTATAGTTTATACAGCCATGGTAGGAAAATATACTACTTACACTTTTCCTTATTGCCGTTGGTATTATGCAAGAAGTCTCCATCAGAACGTGTTGTAGGAAAGTCATCTTCATCATCTTCTACCACTGAATAAAATATATTTAAAGATATTAGGGTGAAAGAAAATAGAAATTAACCAGTTTATTCTTACATTCAGCTGAGTCAATATATTCTGGATTCTTTGAGTACCAGATCTTATTCGCCTTGGTATTTTCAGTGTTTAACAAGGTATGACTAATAAATATGCTGTAGGAAGTCTTTAACACATTATTATAAAAACTGTACCTATGCTCATTTGCATAAGGGATGGTGTTAAGGTATGAGTTATTTTGCCCTTTAGTCTTCCTACCTCTTCCTACCTCCCTTGGGGCAATTTAATAATTCCATCAGAGGCCTACAAGGGGTCAGCAGGACTGAAAGAGTATAACTTCCCTGCAGAGGATACTTTAGCTTGCCTTTGAGAGTTCCTAAATCTACCATTTCTGAATATGCATGGCAAATATAATGACTTACAGATGTGACATCAATTTTCATGATTCATCCCACTGTGTCTGTTCCTCGAGATCCCTTTTAACTTACTCAATTCTAGAAAAAAACAAAATCCCCTGTGTTCTCCTCTGCATACCTCTTTGTTCTATGTCCTCTTTTCCTGCTGCCTAACATACTTTCATTTCCTGCACTATGTATTCTACTTTTAATGCAAATTTTTAGACCTTGGCAAGCTTATCCTCTGTTTTCTATCAAGTGTTTTTATGGTTTCTTTATTTTATTATTTTTGAGGAACTCTCTTTCTACAGAAACAATCTTCATTCTAAACTGTCAAACTTCTTGATCATATCTCTGTACCTCAGAGGAAATCTGGCTTTACAGGGAACATCTCATCCATTTTAGCTTCTCTCCAATAGGTGCAAAGCCCATTCCTATTCCTTATTCCCTCCCCTGACTAAACAGTAGAAACCACTACGAAAAGTACCTTTATTCTGTAGTGCTATTTCCAATTACTGGGCTATTTCATTTTTTCATCACTTGAAAATTTTGCTACTCATCCATAACAGTTTTTTCAAACCATAAGCTGCTATTATCTACTAACACCTGTTATTCACTTCTATTCAGCTAGCTGGTACCAATATCTGACTTGATACTTTTCTTTTCCATGCCCATCATTTCTAGAGACTTCAATATCCATACTGAAGCCTCTGCAGATACCTAAATACCAAGATTAATCAGATTCCCCAATTCTGTGGATCTTCATTGTCTCATTGATCATTTTCAAATATGGTCAATTCTAGAAATTCATTAACACAGCACACTGTTCTGTTTTTAAATCAGTATTCACCATCAGGTGAGATTCTAACTCAATACTACTCTAATTTTTTTTTTTTTTAAGATTTTATTTTTATTTATTTTTAGAGAGAGGGGAAGGGAGGGAGAGAGGGAGAGAAACAGCAATGTATGGTTGCCTCTCACATGGCCCTCATGAAACCTGGCCCACAACCCAGGCATGTGCCCTGACTGGGAATCGAACTGGGACCCTCTGGTTCCCAGCCCGCGCTCAATCCACTGAGCTACACCAGCCAGGGCTCAATACTACTCTAATTTTAACTGCTCTTAAATACTGAAAGATTTGTCTTTCACTCATCTCATTGGTACCTACTTTGGGTTACTGAAGATTCACTTTCATATCACTAACCATCCAACAGCCTAGTACCACTAAACAGGGATTTTCAACCTTCTTTTTCTAGCCCAACAATACATAAACTGATGAACCTAACTAAGAGCCTCTCTGCCTCAAAGAGTGGCCTTCCCCATTTCCTTCCCAGCCAAGTATTCCTTGTCCATTCTTGAGGCACCTTTGAGGAGTATCTGACATGGTTTAAAACCACTGTCTCCCATCTCAATTAGACTGGTTTCATTTACCAACACTTAAATCAATTGTGCTAAATTCTATCTTTGGATCTTGCACATCCCTGCTTTCCTTATTCCTGAAATAATTCAAATTAACTATGTTAATAATACCAGCCATTATTTACTGTTTTTCTTTTTTGCTATTAAGCGCAATTAACATGTAAATTCTCAGTTTAATTGTCACAATTTTGTATGCAGGATATAACATCTCTTTTATAATTGTGCAAAAAGATATAGAAAAACGTTTTATCAATAAATAGAAAAGCCTTTCCTTTAATGCGGTACATGTCTTCTTTTAAAATCAAGCAGTATGTTTAGGTTAAAGATAACGTAGTCTATTTCTATATTCCCAGAGTAGCTAAGATCTAAAGGGCTATTTAAATCTTATTGAAGTAAGTGTGGGAGGGGTAGAGGATCATGTTAAGATGGCCTTACTAGCAATTCTGATAAAACATATTACATGAAAACACTGATGATTACTTAAAATTAAAAAGTTTGCTATTATCATTTCAATGACACACTTACTGAACAGCAGTAATTCTTAAAATTCACAGACTTAGTTTTGATAATTTGATAAAAGTGTACCTATAGAGATCCTTAGACTTAGGTTAGCAACTTTGATCTACAAAGTAGAAAACTAAGGTCCATGACCTTAGTTCACCTTTATCCACCGTGTCTTCTTAAAAACATCAGTATTACTTAAAATAGCATTTATAGAAAAAATAACTGCTATAGGTAGACTTGTGACCCCCCAAAATACATAAGCCAAAGTCCTGACTCCCCTGTATCTCAGAAGGTGACTATACTTGGACACGGGGATTCTAGAGAGATAATCAAGTTAAAATGAGGTCATCAGGGTGGGCCCTAATCTAGTATGATTGTTGTCCTTATTAGAGAAAGAAATTTGGAAACAGACACAGAAGAATAATGATGTAAAGACACAGGAAAAAGACGAACATCTACAAGGCAAGGAGAGAGGCTTGGAATAGCTCCTTCCTTCGTGGCCCTCAGAGGAAACCAATCCTGTCAACAACTTGATCCCAGACTTCCCGCCTGCAGAACTGTGAGAAAATAAATTTCTGGTGTTAAGCCACCCAGCCTGTGGTACTTCACGATAGCAGTCTTAGCAAACTAGTCTACCACTGTTATTATTTACTCAAAATGAATAACGTTTAAAATCATTTTTCAAATCTTCTACACAAACTGGTTACAATGGACTTCCAAATTCTACTCCTCCCACTACCATGTGTGTTCTTCAAATGCTATACACTTTTGGTGTGGATCATTTAAAAATAAACAAAAAATCCAATTCTGAATATATCCTGATTTTGTTTAAAGGGATATTTTTACACAAATGAAAGTGGGTATGTAGTGTTTAATTTGATAAAGTTTTACACAGTCAGCTCTCTGTATCCATGGAATAAAAGTATTTTTTAAAAAGTTACATTGTTGCTGACATGTACTTTGAAGCTAGGCCTACAATGGTTGTATCTGTACTAAACACGGACATACATTTTTCATGTCATCATTCCCTAAACAATATATTATAACAACTACTTACATAGCATTTACACTGGACTATTATAAAAGCAATCTAGAGATGATTTAAAGTATATAGGAGGATGTGTATAGATTATATGCAAACATCACTCCATTTTACATGAGGGACTTGAGCATCTGCAGACTATGGTATCAGCTGGGGGTCCTGGAACCAATCCCCCATGAATACTATTACATATACATTTTTTTTAACAAAGGAGAAATAGTTCACCTACATTTATTTTTATTGAACATCAAATGTTAATGAACCAAAAACTTAAAGCATATCAAACATAAATAATTTCAAAGCTACTTAATTTTGTCTAAATTTTAAGAATATGGGCTTCTGCTGCTGGCTAAGATGGAATAAAGTATTTATCCTCTAGTGGCATGAAACTAAAACCTGCACAAAACATATGAAACAATGGTTTTCAAGACATTGTCTATTAGGCAAAAACGGACAGTAATCCCTGAGTGGCAAGAACAAATGATGTGACCTCTATGATTGTCCGACTTACTGCCTTGGGAGAGAGTCCAAGCTGTAGCGTAAGGAGGAACCCAGGAGGAGCCCAGCAGACTCTATGAGGTGAGGAAATGGAGCTGAGTGTCCAGAAGAGACAAAGGCAACCAGAGTTCACAAGGCAGAGTGCTAGAGAGGAGAGAGCTATGTATAGAAGAACCCAGGAGAATAACAGAAGGTCGGTCCCCTTGAGTATTCAGTAGAGTACTGATGGCACATACAACTGAGGAAACTACAGAGGCCAGGGAAAGAACCATCCGAAAAGATTCCAAGAAACAGTATCCAAAGCCAACATGGGGGAAGGAAAAATGTGCTTGTGGTACATTACTTAAGGTAGAGTGTGATAAATTAAATGTGCATACTATAAACTAGCCACTAAAATAACAATTATAATAAGGAGATAAGCAATGGAATTATAAAAATATTCTTAATCCCAAAACACACAAAAAAGGAAACAAAGAACAGAGAAGACAAAAAAGAATTGAACTCATATCAAACACATTTAATAAGACCAAGAAATGAAACCATGTCAAGCAACTTCGTTATACTGGGAATAAACTTAGTGCTGTTCAGTAATAATTCTGTCACTAGTGTGCTTTAGCCCTAACAGCAAGTAAGAGAAAACTGAAGAGCAAATGTTGACACCATCAGTAATATCTTCAGTAATAACCAAGAAAAAGTTCAAAACACACATTGTAAGTTAACTGAAGATCATCTCTCTCTTTAAAAGAACTCACTAGAAATTGTTTTAAAATTTATATATAGCTCAATTATTAATTTCCTCTTCCATGAAAAAAAGGCCACAGTAAAGGAGAGTGATGAGGAGGGAGAGAAAGAAAGGTGAAAAGATAAAGAGAGAACAGAGAGAGGGAGAAAGAGATCAACTGATTCCAGGCTGGAGGATTTAACATGAACATATGCTTGTCTTTAAGACTCATCATGGGGTAAATTTATTAGACGTAATCATGTAAAATACCCCACATTATTACTAAGATGACCAATACTCTATATTTTAATAAAATAAAGAGCTTAAAAACCATTAAAAAATCTTCACTGCAATCTGGCGAGAGTAATCAAATTAATTAAGATGTGCTGTTAAAGTATACAAGTTGTAGAGACACTGAAATCTGTTACATTGGGGGATTGCAGCAAAAGTGACTATAATTACCTTCATCAGTTAAAGACATTACCCTTTAAGATCAAGAGGCTTTAAATCCATTCATTCTCCAAGTAAAAATAGTGGTAATAGCCTAATTAACCTTTATCCCTTTGAAGTTCATCCTTGGAGACAGCATTAGCACAGGCATCAAAGAACTTCTGTAGAGTATCAACTTGTCTACATAGGATATCTCTAAAGGTTTCCATTTCAGCCAATTTCTCACGTAAGCTGTGGCCTTTCTGCAAAATACAAAAAAAGGGGATGTGATCCAAGTTTACAAAACAGTAATTTATTTAGTCCTACAGTATTTTATCACGTTTTAAAGCCAACATCTTATTAATGAGGGCAATGGGGTAAGGAGAGAGGTCAAGCTCAATGTAAAACTCCCAGGTATTAACTTGAAGCCGACTAACAGTGGCTAGACAGTAAAAAGCCTGAAGGAAATAAGAGCAAAGAAGCCTGATAATTTTCTCATGTAAAACTGAACATTTTCAAATTACTGACATTGTGAGGAAAAATAGTGAAAGACCTTGAAATGGGCAAAAATATTACCAGATGCCCTTTCAAAGGAATGGTGTCATCTATAGAACCCTCAGCACTCATGGAACCCTTAGGTTGTTGTCTAATCATATAGAAAAATCTTTGATTTCATTTTTTCTTTACATCTTATCTGTTAATGAATAAAATCTTTGACATGTTCATTTTGTATTTGTATGAGTCATAAGTTTCACCCCTGAAAAACTATTGTGTAACAACTTTAAATAAATTATATTGTAGCAAAGTTCTTTCAAAAAACTATCAAATAAGTTCTGTTCACAACACTCAGTACTAAATTCAATTATGAGGTCTTCACTTAAAAACATCCAAAGCTACAAACCTTGAATGAAGAGGTGGAGGTCGCAGAATAGCCGCTTGCCCCGGACACCAGCGACACCATTGAGCCATGTCGGCGCAAACTGGATTCAGACCCATAACCAGATTCAGTCTAAAAAAGAAAGAAAACTATATGAAAAAGAATTAAATAAAAAATACTTAACACAAGAAAAAAAACTGTGACTATGTGAGATAATAGATGTTAATTTATAATCGTTTCACTAGAGGTGTATGTGTCTGCATATAATCATTATATTGTACACTTTAAACTAATATAAGGTTCTATGATAATTATACCTCAATAAAATTGGAAAAATACTTAAGAGAAAACAAAAGTTCTCCTATAAATTATTAAGATTGTTATAAAAACTGGATAGAACAAGTACAAAAAAGTAAAAACAACAGGAGATGGGCTAAGAAGTCTTGAACCACTTTTAATTTTCCTCACAGAACAAAGAAACAAACAGTAAGTTTTTAAAAAAGGACAATGTCCAGTAATATTTCTCCTTAAATTCTTAAAAAAAGGGTTTTTATTTTTAGAAAGAAGGAAGGGAGAAAGAGAGGAAGAGAAACACCGATGTGTGAGGTTGCCTCCGGGAACTGGGCCAGCAACCCAGGCATGTGCCCTGACCTGGAATCGAACCAGTGACCTTTTGGTTTGTGGGAAGATGCCCAACCCAGAGCCACACCAGTCAGGGCTGTAGTACAGTGGTACCTCAGTATTCATCGTTAATTCATTCCAGAACTTGTGGTGAGTGCCAGAACCAACGAGTACTGAACTATTCCCAAGCTGCCATGAGACTGACACATCAACCTGTTTTACTATGAGAGAAGGGCACTGAGTTGTGAGCAAGTGCCAAGTTCTGAAACATTTATTTCTCTCGTCAAAACGCAGCAAGTACAGTACTTGTACCGTGTTATGCTGTATTTCTTTATAGTACTATTTCTAACACTGTCACTTATCACTGTCTCAATGAAGCCTCTTCTATTACACCAGGCAGTTTGTCTCTATTCTCAACCATTTCTAACATATCACGATTATGGCATTTATCACTCAATTATACTTACATTTTATAATTACTACTGAACTTGGTTTTTCTGGAAGAAGGCTTTATCTTTTTCATTTTTGTAGCCACCTCAACAGTTCATGTCACAAAGTTATTGATTTTGCTGATGTATTAAGTAATCACGCAATGGAAAATAATCAACCTTCTGGATATTGGGGCATACTCAGACTTGGCACTATAATAATACTTTTATCTAATTTTGATGAAGTTGGTACTCTTTAGAGCATCAATATTATATTCCACCCTGAAATCTGCTCAACTATTTTAGATGTCTGATTACTCTCTAATGCTATTTTGTAAAGTACTGTGCATAGTTTTAGTCTTAGTCCCTAAACTTAAAGAGGTAAAATAACATCTAATCATTTTTCAGTATCACACCTAGTATAAAACTCAACTATCCAATTAAAATAGTAGCTGTTTTAGGTTACTTAATTTTCAAGATTAAGATCAGGGATCATTAAAATTCAGTACACCGTATTACAGAAAATACTTCCATTGACATTTTATATCTTGTGTGCTCTATTTCCTGAAAATCCATTACATTTCCTAAACAGGTATTGGTTTACCACTGACATTATTCCAACTGTGCAGTGTTCTTTTAGGTACAAGAACATTAAGCTTTTATATTGACTTAATAAATGAAATATTATTTTTATGTAAATAATATGAACATTAGTTTAAAACATTTTTTCAGTTCAGTATCACTTCATTTAACTTAAGTTTAATACTCTAGGAAGAATGAGGAGGAGAAAGTCAGAAGGAAAAAGGAGGATAAAGAATCCATAACAAAAATAGCAAAACAACTCATAAAAAATGAGTATCTTCAGGCAAAGACACTAGAAATTCATCCATGTGAAAACAAGCAGCCTCTCAAAATTCAGACTTCAGCATATACAAGTCACCAGTCAAAATGAAATTGTCATATGATAATGATGCTTGTTTACAAAACATTCTATCCAAAAAAGGTACTACAATATCTTAACACTTAATTTATTAAAAAATGACATGTAAACAAGATTATATGGGATCTAACTTCTTCTCCAATACGTATATTACTATACACCACTCCACATCTCAAAGCAATATCTTTACCGATGAAGCAAAGTAATATTTTGGTACCAGAAAAGCATGTACTTCATTGTATGCGAATTGTACCTCAAGAAAATTTATTTATTTATTTTAAAGGCACACCTATTATATAACAAAAGAAAGCTGGCCAGGGTGCACTAGGGGCATTAGCTACAAAGAAGAACAAAAAATTGGAGGGGGCGGTGGGACAGGGAGAATGTAAGTAACAATTGTCAAAACTCAACTATTCAATTAAAATAGATACATTTTAAGAATGTTACATTATATCAAAACAAAGTAGATAAAGAAATAAAAATAAGCTTGTTTCAATATAATACAACCTAACAAAAGAAAATTCTAATTACAATAATCATATAGTTAACAAAAAGTAAGACTTTCTATCAAATAATGTCCTGGAACAAACATACTGAGCTAGGTAGGTTCTTTAATTAAAATGGCTTTAGTTTCTTACTATTTGTGATAACAACACTAACTTTCTAAGTGTAGTGTTTCAACATTTTAACTGAACTGGTTTGGTAAAGTTTTTCATTGGATTTAGATATACAAAACTGGAATTAAAAAGAAGAATCTATTTTGTAACAGGTTAAAAATATAAAGTACTTCAGAAGTAACTTATCTCAGATACCTGTCATCCATTTCTAAGCAAAAATTAATCTGAATTCTGTTTAAATACAAATGACTCTATAATTTACAATCAATATTTATTGTTTATTTGAAAAAGTTCAAAACCAATTTGAAGTTTAAATCCTAATGACACTATCTTTCCATTTCCTGCTTTATATCAAGGTCTTAAACAGAGCAAATCAAACTTCAAGATCTTGAAACAAAATATAAACACTACAAAGCTTCAGTGTGTCTTTACTGTGAAACATACTTGTCTATTTTTATATCCTTGTCTATTTTTTTCAGGTTTCACTACTTCAAAATAAGTAATACCTCCTTAGAACAAAGACATAGAAAAAGACTATGATAGTAGTACTGACATTTTACGTACTGGGTAGTAAATAAATGTGGAGGCTGAGAGTTTAGTGTAATTGTGTTTTTACCTTTAATAAAGTCTCCCTTAAATAAATTCTACTATAAATTATTCCATGGAAAAAGAAAATACACTATTTCCACTGTTACTGATTTTAAATAATGATTCATTTGTCATTATTTCAGTCAGTAATTACATTAAGATAACTTTAAATATAAGTGTTTAACAAATATACATACACGCACACAAATGAATCCTCACTGTTTAAAAAGTAGTCATTCTAGAAATGCCTATAATTGCACAAATGCCTCTTCATTATGTAAAACATTCTTGATGGTCTTACCACGATTAGAGTAACTTTATGACAAAACTACAAAATGAAGCTACCTGAAATCAGTTTCAGAATGAAAATTAAATAACTATCTCATTCTTTAAAGGAATAGCTTCAAAATATTTAATTAAGCTTGACTGGCTTTCTTATTTATATAACATGGCTCTCAGTTTTGAGTTTCTCCCAAAAATCTGTCAACAAAGATTATCAATATCTTTCAATGTTTTACAAGAATCTCTCCATTTCTGAGCATTTATTTACTATTATTAAAAAAATTAACCATAGCATTTCTGCAACAGGTAACACGTACAGTTTATTTCACAGTTTATATAGCACACAAACATGTTTTTAAAATTGTACTAATTTATGGGTATTTACATAGTACTTGAGTGGCGCAGGTGCAGCCTTGTCTCAGGATTCAATATTTTATAAACACTGTGACAGGGCTGAAAATAATTCTAAAAGAGAATTTGGAAAACTATTCTGAAAAGTGGCAATGTTGTTGACACATTTATTTTGGCTTCTCAAAATGTCCACTTTAAAAGCAACAATACTCAGCCTGAATTTTTAACATCTGTTTTTTGAAGTTAGAGTGGGTGAGGGAAGCAGGGATGAAAATAGGAAAAAATTAGTTTATGGTCACCACTGGTACACTCAATAAATGTTCTTAAAATTATAAGAGGCTTTCGAATCTCACTGGTATGATTTTTATGAATAATACTTCACAGGCATGCTGTTTTTTAAAAAATCCCACTTGCTCTTCCACAAGAAAACAGAAGTTGAGCTTACTTACAATCTCTAATCACCAATGTAGTATTTTGAAAATACCAAATTCTATCTAAAATTAATGAGAAATTCCAATGCAGTTAATGCAGGAATATTTTTCCCTTCCAATATATCTGCTTTAAGCTCTGTCATATGAATTGCTGTGTAAAAACTTCCCCAAATTTGTGTTTGTACGCAATATTCCTGAACCTGTTTTGCATAACATAGAGGGTCATTTTGGTTCAATAAAAGATTTACTGAATACACCCTATATACAACAAGGTTTACTTTTAAATACTATAGTAATGAGACCACACTTCTTTGTTACAAATTGCTTTTTATTTAAAAAAGAAAGAAAGAAAAAGCAGTCTTTTGGCCGCTAGAGGGGGTCAGTAGCTTTTTCCAAATGACAGTATACTACCTGGAAAGCTGATACTACTGTTGGTCAAAGAACAAGAGTATGTAACCTTAGTTTAGACTAATTGCTTTACATGTACCTGTACCCACTGTATCTTAACTTTTTGAGAAAGAGGAAAAACATAATAAATGTAGTTCAAAGTTATGAATTTATTAAAATACCAAAAATGACTAAGAACTGATTTGAAAACTCCCATATTAATCTATTACTCTGTACATTCTGTTAATCAGCCCATCTGCACTCCAAAGCAGTGGTATAAAATATGGCAAAAAGGTTGGCTTATATTTTTTAAGGACATCTAGCTTTTGAAAAGCTTATTCTTTCTGCTAGTAATATTCTCCAGCAAGAAATAGAGAAAAAAAAGACAAAAATTAACTATCTTCCTCAGTGTCAAAAATTATAGTTATTAATGGCATAGTTCCCTCACTCCCAATACTACACTGTATTTTTCCACTTTAATTACGGAAAAAGAAAAAAAAATACAAGATTAAATGTCAGCATAAGAACAAAAAGAATTTCCCCAAAACTTAAAATTCTGAAACCTATAATAAAATCAAAGCTTGCTGTGTTGTAAGCATCCATACATCTATCTTCAATATTATTATTTTTATTTTTAAAATATATTCTATTGATTATGCTATTACAGTTGTCTCCATATTTCCTCCTTTGTCCACTTCCACCTGGTACCCCCTTTTCCCTCCAGCAATCCCACTCCCTAGTTCATGTCTAAGGGTCATGCATACAAGTTCTTTGGCTACTCCATTTCCTATACTGTTCTTGACATTCCCCTGTCTACTTTGTATCTGCCAATTTGTCCTTCTTAATCCCTGCAATTTTTCCCTCACTCTCTCCCTTCCTCCTCCCAATGGATCATCCCCCAAATGATCTCCATATCTACGATTCTGTTCCTGTTCTGCTTGTTTGCTTAGTGGTTTTTAGATTCAGTAGTTCATAGTTGTGAATTTATTGCCACTTTACTGTTCACAGTTTGGATCTACTTTTTCTTAAATAGGTCCTTTTAACATTTTGTATTATAATGCCTTGATGATGGTGAACTGCTTTACCTTGCCTGGGAAGCACTTTAGCTGCCCTTCCATTCTAAATGATAGCTTTGCTGGATACAATAATCTAGGCTGCAGGTCCTTGCTTTCCATCACTTTGAAAACTTCTTGCCAGTCCCTTCTTGCTTGCAAAGTTTCTTTTGAGAAATCAGCTGAGAGTCTTAAAAGAACTCTTTTGTAGGTAATTCTCTCCTTTTCTCTCACTGCTTTTAAGATTCTCACCTTATCTTTAAACTTTGGAATTTTAATTATGATATGTCTTGGTGTGGTCCTCTTTACATCCATCTTGTTTGGGATTCTCTATGCTTCCCGGACTTGTATGTTTATTTCCTTCACCAAATTAGTTTTCTTTCATTTTATTTTCAAATAGTTTTCAATTTCTTGCTCTTTCTTTTCACCTTCCGGCACCTCTGCAATTCAAATGTTGGTATGTTTGAAATTGCCCCAAAGGCTCCTTAGCTCATCCTTGTTTTTTTGGACTTTTCTTTCCAATTTTTATTTTTTTAAATATATTTTATTGATTATGCTATTACAGTTGTCCCATTTCCCTCCCCTTTATTCCCTTCTACCTTGTACCCCCACCACACACATTCCCCCCATCCCTTAGTTCATGTCCATGGGTTGTACACATTAAGTTCTTTGGCTTCTGTATTTCCTATACTACTCTTAACCATCCCCCTGTCTGTTTTGTACCTACTATTTATGCTTCTTACACTCTGTACCTTTTCTCTCATTCTCCCCTCCCCCTTCCCACTGATAACCCTCCATGTGATCTCCATTTCTGTGATTCTGTTCCTATTCTAGTTGTTTGCTTAGTTTGTCTTTGTTTTTTTTAGGTTCAGTTGTTGATACCTGTGAGTTTGTTGTCATTTTACTGTTCATAGTTTTTGATCTTCTTTTCCTTAGGTAAGTCCCTTTAACATTTTATATTATAATGGCTTGGTGATGGTGAACTCCTTTACCTTGTCTGGGAAGCACTTCATCTGCCCTTCCATTCTAAATGATAGCTTTGCTGGATAAAGTGATCTTGGATGTAGGTCCTTGCCTTTCATGACTTCTTTCCAGGCCCTTCTTGCTTGTAAGATGTAAGTTTCTTTTGAGAAATCAGCTGATAGTCTTATGGGAACTCCTTTGTAGGTAACTGTCTCCTTTCCTCTTGCTGCTTTCAACATTCTCTCCTTATCTTTCATTTTGGGTAATGTAATTATGATGTGCCTTGGTGTGTGCTTCCTTGGGTCCAACTTTTTGGGTCTCTCTGCGCTTCCTGGATTTCCTAGAAGTCTATTTCCTTTGCCAGATTAAGGAAGTTTTCCTTCATTATATTTTCCAACTAAGTTTTCAATTTCTTGCTCTTCCTCTTCTCCTTCTGGCACCCTATGATTCGGATGTTGGAATGTTTGAAGCTGTCCCAGAGCTTTCTAAGCCTCTCCTCATTTTTTTGAATTCTTGTTTCTTCCTTCTGCGCCAAATTGTTGATTTGAGCACCGGTTTCTTTCCCTTCACTGTTGGTTCCCAGTACATTTTCCTTTATTTCACTTTGTATAGCCTTCACTTTCTCCTCTATTTTTCGACCACACTCAATCATTTCTGTGAGCATCCTGATTACCAGTGTTTTTTTTTTAAGTACGCATCTGACAGGCTGGCTATCTCTTCATAACTTAGTTGTATTTTTTTCAGGAGGTTTGATTTGTTCTTTCATTTGGGCCATGATTTTTTGTCTCGGCAGGCCTGTTATGTAGTAAGCGGCGGAGCCTTAGGTATTCTCCAGGGCAGGGCAGGGCAAACCATGTCACTGTGCTATTGCACTATCTGTGGGGGAGGGGTCTGAGAGGGAACAGTGATGTTTGCTCAGCTCTCAGCCAGCTTTCAGTCACTTCCTCTGCTAACCACAAGCAAATTGGGCCCTTCTGGTGCTGTTTTCTGGGTGGGTGGTTTAGTGTGCATTCTAGGACTCTGTGGGTCTCTCCAAGGAACTCTCCTGTGAGGCTGGGAGTTTCTCCTGCCACCCCAACCCCCACAGGTCTTTTCAGTCAGAGGCTTTACTTAAAAGGCTTTATTTCCCTTTTCTGGAACCCTGGGTTGTGTGGTCTATTTTGCTTCCCAGTTGTTCCTCCCAGTTTTTCCGCACATAAATGTGGGACTGCCCGCTCCACCAGCTGCCACCTTGCCACAAGTCTTCTCCACCCTGGCTGCCTATCTCTGCCCCTCCTATCGGTCTGGATGAAGGTTTCTTCTTTAATTCCTTTTTGTAGGTCTTCCATATAGTTCAATTTTCTGGCAGTTTGGGCTGTTTTTTATTTTTGAATTTCTTGTTCTTCTTTTGGTTATGGGAGGAGGCAGAGTGTATTTACCTATGCCTCCATCTTGGCTGGAAGCAGATTCTTTTTTTCTTCTTACTGTTCTGATCGACTATTTTTTTCTTCCTTATGTTCCAAATCCTTGATATGAATCTTGCCTTCACCCACTCCAGTGTTGGTTCCCTGTAAATCTGTCTTTATTTCACTTAGTGTAACCTTTATTTCTGCTTGGGTCTTTTTTATGCTGTTAAAGTACCCAATGAGTTCCTTGAGTATCCTAATAACCAGTGTTTTGAACTCTGCATCTGCCAGATAGCTTACCTCCATTTTGTTTAGTTCTTTTTCTGGAGCTTTGTTCTGTTCATTTGGGCCACATTTCTTGGTCTCATTTTGGCAGCTTCCCTGTATTTGTTTCTAGGTAGAGCTGCTTTGACTCTCTGTCTTAGTACCATGGCCTATTGTAGAAAAACACATCACAGGTTGGTTGAGGTAGAGCCTTAGGTGATTGACAGGTCGGGGCAACCTGTGTGAATCAGGCTGACTGAGACTCCAATATGGTGCTGCTGCTCTTCAGCCTGTGTTAGGGAGGGTACAGAAAGGGGACAATGCTGCTGCCTGACCTCTGGAGTTTTGTCTAGGAAGAAACTGTCTCCCAGCACACACCCCAATGCCAGACACTTCCATTATTCCCTCTATGCCACTATGCCCTTCCAGCTGCTGCCCCAGTGCTGAAGCCCAGAGGGAGTGAGTCTGTATAAGTGCTAAGTCTATTTTGGACCCTTTAAGAGGAGATTCCTGAGATTCCTGCAGTTTCTTCTGCAACCCAACCCCCACTGGTTTCTACGGCCAGAAGTTACGGGGACTTGTCTTTCTGGCACTGGAACCCTGGGGTGGGTGGGGCTGGGATCCCTTGTATCCCTCCTGACTTTTATCCACCACTTGTGGGTGTGGGACCATCCATTCCACATCTCCCAGAGCATCTCTGTGTTTTCACCCCTGCTATCCGTCTGGATGAATGTGACTTCTTTGATTCCTTGGTTGTCAGACTTCCATACAGCTCAATTTTCTAATGATTCTGGGTGATATTTGTTTTGTAGTACAGTTGTAAATTTTGCTGTGGTTGTGCAAGGAGGCAAGTAATGTTTACCTATGCCTCTACTTTGACTGGAAGTCTTTCAATATTATTACTTTAAAGCACGCCGCACGAGAAGCAAGACAATATGAAGCAATATGAAGCAAGGCAAATGAATCAATAAGGTTGTGATTTAAAATACCTTAAGTTGCAATGGCAACAGTTTTATTTTGTCTAGGTTAACATAAAAAAGTATCTGACTTAAGAATATTTGGTACAATTTCATGCTTGAAATTATTAAAAATCTCATCTATTTAGCTTTTCAAATACTTATGGATCCCCCTAGAGAATCAGTAGTCTCTGAAATAGGAAGAACACAAGGATAAGAGTGAGAAAACAGGCTCTACTATTACTGTAACCATTTCAGACAATAAGACAAGTGAGTCATTATAACTTCCTGGGCTCAACTTTCTTATTTTTAAAATGATATGGCTGGTTTAATACTACAGTTCTCCATACTAAACCTAAATACCCAAAGTTTAGGTTAAAATGTTTACATCCAGTGGGGTCCAAGTGTAAGGCAGTTCTTTGCTGAACCAGATGGGAAGATAATTCATTCAGAAAACTAATATTTATAATGTATAGATGAAGAGCAGTTCAATCCACAATGATTTCCAGGGATTGCAGCATCTCATAAATCAAGTAAATTCAGAAATATATTTAAGAAAATGGTATTAAAGAGGATTTTATTATACTCTGTCTAAACAAAACCTAAAGGCAATATACAATTAACTTCACTGAGTAGAATATTTACTTACCCTCAAGATACTTTTCTCAGATCATACTAAAAAACAGAATATTTTCTCAAATTAGCCCTAGAGAGCTTTTTCTTTCCTATTCAGATGGTAGTCACTCTTGTACCATGTTTTAAAAAATATTAACTATAACACCTCATTTGAAAAGCATGTATAGAACTTGGTTATTCATTCTGCATTTTCTTCTACTACAGTATGACATGAGCTTTTCTTTGCAGACATACCTAAGTAGGCATGACATTACAGTGAGATGAGGCTGGAAGGGTTAAGCAGGGCCTTTATCACACACCCTCGTTAAGTGTTAAAAGAATGCAGAAGAAAATAAGACACTGCCTATCACAACTGAAAACACTAAAAAATGCTCCAATAAAATATGGTACTGTAGAAGTAAAAGGTAACAGCAGCTGTCCCCACTTTCTCCTTGATTTCAGACCTTCCTTTCTTGTACTTATAATTATGGGCTTTGGATTCTGTAATATACCCTTTTATCTACTACTGGGGGAAAATTAGTAAACTACCAAGCCCCTCCTCTGTACCCAAAGCTATTTAAGAATCCAACCTGTGATATAAAAGATGATTCTAAAAAAACTAAATTTAACACTCTGAAATTCAGTCTTATCCTTTTTTCATCTTTCCTCTTTTGAGGGAACCTAGAGGTTAAACTGTCTTTTTTCTTAGTGACATTAAAAGGAAGATGAAAAGTAAATCGATAAATCAAATGAAGCTGTATAAAAAAAGTATGTTAAACAATTTTCTATCCTAGTTTTAGAAAACAAATACTAAAGGGTAAGAAAGATCTTTTTTATTTTGAGAGGAGGGCTGATAAAAGAGTTCAGTAACTTTAAATGGCTATTTTATATATTCATTCCAGATAGCCACATTGGATAAATTACAACAACACAAACAGTAAAAACAAATATTTATTAGGACACTTTGTGCCAGGTATGATGCCAAAGCTTTATGTGCAGTATTTTATTTCATTCTTTTAATAGTGTGTGTGTGAAATGAGTATTATTATTACACCCATTTAGCTGGTGACTTTATGTAATGTCTTCAGACTCACACAATCGGTAAGGGAGCCAGGATTTAATCCCAATTTCAAGCATCCATGATATTAATCATTGCTATGCTTCCTCAACATCCAAAGACTTTTGCTTCTTCTCTCCAGTTTGTCCCTTTCTGTATTTTTCCACTGCCATACTCTAGTTCTGGTCACTAAGTATCTCATTTTGGATAAATTCTCTAGTTTTCAAACTGCTTTTATTCTTGTTTCTCTTGAAATCCTTTCTAGTGTAGCCAAGCCATCCTTTAAAAACAGACATCTGATTCTTCATTTCCTGTTTTAAATCCTATTTGGCTCCCTATTTTTCCTAGGATCAAATCCTTACACTGCTTATAAAATCCTGTTAGAGGTAGAAATAAAATTATACTAAGCTACTATCAGCCTCTATATTCACTTATTAATCCATTACTTAAAATGTGGCTGCAACAATATTGCTGTAATGGGGTCTTTTATTCTAGTACGTACTTGCTGTAAGGAAATAACTACCTATTTTGATACAGTGGAACTTGAAGAAATAGACAAGGATATAAGAATTGTGCTTACAGTGAAGAAATCTTTAATAATACTTTGCAATACTTTTAAGTGCTTAATAATGTTAGCTACTCTTGTCTCTTAGCCCCCCAAAAAGGCAAGATGAACCTTTCCATCTCTGGGAACATTTACATAGGGGGAAATAAAATATAGAAGCTAGCAGCAGATGCTACAAAATACCAACAATGATCTTTAACTTTCTTATTTTATGGTTTGCCCTAAAAAAAAGGTCAGTGCATATTTTCTTTTAGACAGAAGTTCCATGGGCACAGAATAAAAAGACCATAATTCTGTTCTTTTTATCTAATTGCAAAGAGATGACAGTGACAAAACAGTTAATGTTACTTTTTGAAACTCCCTTAAATGTCCCAGTAAGAGAAAAAAAAGGTTTAATATATTTAAGTAGTATTCACAGGATGGTTGAAATGTTAAGATTACATTTGGCTAGGGGACAGGAGCCCTTAAATCTTCTTTGCAATGATCCTAAAAAAAGTTTGCACACATAAAACAATGGTCAGCAGATGAACATTCTTTATTACTCTAGGGCTTTGGTGCCAAACTAAATTTTCTGCAATAAATACACATTCTTTCTTAAGTGTAGGGGAGAAATTGAGACCTGTATCGAATATGAAAAGAAACCCATAACTTATTGCTAGTGGAGAAAAAGCTACACAGGAGAAAATACAGTACAGTATTATGTAAAATACATAAAATACAGCACAGTATTTATGTAAAACTGTAAGGCTGTACATGCGAAGATGTATCTGGAAGGAATCTTTCTTTACCAATGATGAACAGTGGTCACTTCTGTGTAGCCTAAATTTTCATTTTCTTTTTTGTAGTTCTACGTTAGCACTTTCTATATTATTCTAATTATTTACAGCAATCATATATCACATCTACAAAAATTAAAACAAAAATAAGGTCAGAGAACACACTTTTTACCTATCTCACTTAGAACAGGTTAAAAAAACTAATAACGCTGGTAAAATTGCAGTGACATGAAGATCTGTACATCCTGTAGATGAAATGTACATCAGTACAATCTTTTTGGAAAGTAATCTGGCAACATATATATCAAAAGTGCTTGTATCCTTAAACCTATCAATTCTACTTCTGAGAATCTAAGGATGCAACTACACTGCAGTAAAATGCTTTATGTAGGAAGGCAGTCACTATAAAATATTAAAATAATAAAAGGTCTAATAATAAGCAAACAAGCACCAAAATTACAGTGCAATAAAATATTAACAGAGTTGTGTTATAAGGAGAAAATGATGTTAGATGGGGGAAAAAAGCAGGATATAAACTTTATCTCCATGTTTTGAGGGTAAAATGTATAAAGAATAAGAAGGAAACATACCAAAATGAAGAGTAATTGTCTCATTCATAAACTGAAGATTGTTTTTTATTTTTTTCTCTTATGAGCAAATATTACTTAAAAAAAAGAGTAGGGGAGCAATAAAATCTAATTAATAAAACTATTTGTAGGAATGGTTTTAAAAGACTTGTTAAAATTTTTTAGATATAACTGTATGAGAAATATTTTTTAAAGGGGCTGATTAATAATTTATCTTTTAGTAGTCAACTATGCATCCATGGGAATAGCAGAAATTAATGAGAAAGGGGAGTACTACAAAAAGTTGAGGTTGTCAGTTCTTGGAAAAATGTTACCACTCACTGATCAATGTTCTCCTAATATATTCAATTGGATCATTTTTTTAAACTGCAGAACGCAATTAGCACTAACACTGAAAGGCTTCCAGGAGGATTAAATGGTAACAGTGACTAATTGCTGCTCTGTGACTCTGCAGACCAAAGGGATGCCACTGAAGAGAACCAGGGACCAGGAGAGTGACATGAGCATTCCTATCAATGACCTTGTCTGCCAAGAACAAGGACATTCTGTGTGACTGAGAAACGACAGAACTGTTTTCAGCTACGATAACATTAACGTGCAGAACATTCGTCTACTTTGCTACCTCTTATTCCTAACCCAAGGCTGCGTTTCATCCCTCAATTCCAAATAAACCCAGAGTATTGACCAGGCAATGAAGACAATAAGCAATATCTTTTTTAAGCTATTAGCTAAAAGATTTATTTGATGAAAGGAGTCTTAATTTTTAAAAAAAACATTTTCTCCCACTAATATCCAACTTACTCAGTAAATAAAATTAGAAAATAGTTTCCACTGCTGCCCACCCACCACTACTTTTCCACATCCAATGCAGAAAAAGCAGAATCTCATCTGTTCCAGTTAACGGTCAGAAATCTCCCCTCCTGATTAAATAAAAATTCAAATGTAATGTTGAAACACTTGTAAAAAATGACTTTGTAGCATAACCTTATTTTCTTTAATATTTTTCTGTAGTAACGATACAGAACAGTTACTCCACTCTAGTTAACTGCCTTTTTTATCTTTCTTATCTAAAGAAACATTTTGCAGGGAAATTATAGACTAACAAAGACTAGAGAAATAAGCTGAAAATCTAGTAATATTCACCAGAATTGTTCGTAGATAATATGTGGTAAACATGATAAAAACTTGCAAACTTGGTAATCGCTATACTGAGTTATACAATGTGCTTTCAGAACATTATTTGTACAACTGCCAGTCCCACGCTATCCTTTAAGCGTAAGTAAATTTTCAATTGATTATAAATGGACTAAGGTGGCCAATTCATAGTAACCTACAGTGAAAAGGCAATCAAATTTCCTTAAGACATTTACTCTGGGAAATGCCAAGAGATTAGGGAGTTAGCAGTAAGAGTTGAAGCTGGAAAAAAGCCAACAATCAGAAAAGGTCAAGACAAACCAAGGAAGAAGAAACTAAGAGTAGGATGGGAGGGCAAACATTATGAAAGAGAATAACAGAATGAATCTAACCTGCTCAGGTGAGAGTAGCTGAGTTCTGTTAACAATAAGATCACTCTGAGTTAAGTATAGTTTGGGATATCTGTACAGGTAGCATTCTAAATTTTCCTGGTTCCTGGAAATATTCCCATTTCTCAACACGAGTGGGCCTGTACTACGTGTATCATGTAAAATCCTCTACTTCCTCTTCTACCATCATGGAAACGATAAACACCTGCCTCAGAAAAAAGAACTTGGGTGAAAACTCTATAAATTACTGATATCTACTCACTCTTTTCAAGATAATATACTTTCTATTAAGTATTCAGGTAAATGGAAATAGAAGTGCAGATGTTGGCTCAGGTGAATTCGAATTTCAAAAACTGCAGGTAACAAAAATGAAGAAAGTTATTTTAAAAGCCCTTGACAGCTGAATTATTTTTATTCTAGAACACTAAGAATATTAAAGAGGCTTGGTACCTTGTTTTCTTCCTTGATTTTATCAACTATAAAAGTCCTGGTAGTGTAACACCATCTACATTTAGATGTTTAAAAAAATTTATTATCCATGTATGGATTGCTGCAAGCAATTTACCCATTAACCCCCACTGTTGGGAACTAAGCAAATTCCTGATCTTAATAAGAAAAACATGCAGAGACACAATGATGCATCTTTGCTGGTCAATCAACTTCAGCTGTGATCCCATGTACTTGGGTTTTTCTACAACTTATCTGACAGCCCTGATGACAACAGCAGCTACTAGATTACACTTCCTTCAAAAATCAAAACTCTTGAATGTAAAGAAGTAAAATTTGACTCCATCTTCTTTCCTCCATCAACGTGGTATGATGCAAATAAGTAAATAGAGAACTGGTTCTAGTCCATAGGTCTCATAAAATTACTCACATAAAACATACTAAAAACAGTACTCTAAAAAGTCGCATTTGCATTCTTAAGCCACTGCCAATTAAATCAGATTCAAAATGCAAAGCTAAGTTTACTGAAAATCATTTATAAAGCAGACAAGTATACAAAGAAACTTTCCTATCTGTTAAGAAAATTTTCTGAAATTATAGTTGATTAAAAATTGGCAAAGAGGTTGACCCAAGATAGCAGAGGAGTAAGTGGAAGCTACATTAACCTCCTCCCAAGACCAATCTAGAATTACAACTAAATTGTAGAGAAATCATCCTGAATAACCAACTGAACACCAACTGGAGAAAAACCTTATAACCAAGGACAGACAGAAGAAACCACTTTACCGCAAGACTGGTAGGGAGTGCGGAGATGCAAGAGGGCTGGCTGGGATCCCACAGGCGGCAGCTTAAGTTGTGGAGGGGTACTTTGGCACCCTGGGGTGGGGGGTGGTTCCCCTGAGATGTGTGGGGTCTAAACCCCAAGCTGGGCTCCCCAACCTACAGTAACAGAGCCGGAAAGGAACTCAAATAACATCCATCTGTGAAAAGCAGCAGGGCCCTAGCTGGTGTGGCCCAATGGATTGAATGCCAATTGGTGAACCAAGAGGTTACCAGTTTGATTCTGCTCAGGGCACATGCCTGGGTTGTGGGCCAGGTCCCCAGTTGGGCGCATGCAAGAGGTAACCAAATGATGTTTCTCTCACACATAGATGTTTCTCTCCCTATCTTTCTCTCCCTCTCTAGAAATAAAATCTAAAAAAAAGATGGGAAAAAAGAAAAAAAAGAAAAGAAAAGCAGCAGGGTTTCTGTCGGCCAGGGAGAAACAGCTGGAGATGCACAGAGCCTCTTAAAGGGCCAATGAACAAGATTTCATTTGCTGCTACTTACCCAGAGTTCTGGCAGAGGGAGGGCACAGTGAACTAAAGATGCTTGAGGAGAGTATAGGGCTGGTGGCTTGGGGGAGAGAACAGAAGGAACAGCTAGAAGGGTCCCTGTGCTGAGTCACTCTCTATACTGCAGAAGCCATTGCTCTCAGATAGAGCACTCCTCTCCAAGTGGCATCAGCCTATGGGGAAGCAACAGCGTCGCCACAGGAGTTATTGTATCTCGCTGTGTATTACGTATACCCATGTTTTTGTGCACAATATATACAGGATTATTATACCCAGGGTATGTAATTATTATACCCATGTATAATGCACATCCTTACTTTTTCCTCAAAAATTTGGGCAAAAAAAGTGCATAGTACACACGGCAAAATACGGTACTCTGTCCCAATCTGTGGTACTTAAGCCCAGCTGCCAATGGCAGCTTGATTAGATTAACAAACTGGTCAGTTTTGGGGTTGATTACTTTAGCAGCTAAGGCAGAAAATGCAAAGCAGCAGTGACAACAGAAAGACAAAGGAACAGACCCCAAATGAAAAGACAAGAAAATTCTCCAGAAGAACTAGATGAAATGGAGGCAAGCAATTTATCAGATAGAAAGTTTAATGATTATAAGATACTCAACAGCATGAAAAAAGACACAGAAACCATAAAAAAGGACCAGTCAGAAATAAATAATGCACTGTCTGAAATAAATAATACACTGGAAGGAATAAATAGTAGGTTAGACGAAGTAGAATGTCAAATCAGTGCTTTGGGAAATAAAGTAGAAAAAAAACCCAGGCAGAGCAGAAAAAAGGAAAAAAGGAATTAAAATATATGAGGAGAGCTTAAGAAACATTTTAGACAACATGAAGCATAACAATGTATCAGGGGAATACCAGGAAAAGAGAGCAAGTGAAGGATAGAGAACCTATTTGAAGAAATAATAACTGAAAACTTGCCTAATATGGTGAAGGAAAAAGTCAGACAAGCCCAGGAAGCTCACAGAGTCCTAAACAAGTTGGACCTAAAGAGGCCTACAGAAAGATACATCACAATTAAAATGACAAGCCTTAAGGAAAAGGAGAAATCCGTAAAATCTGCAAGAGAAAAAGCAGGTAGTAACCTACTAGGGAGGACCAATTAGACTGACATCTGATTACTCAACAGAAACATTTCAGGCCAGAAGGAAGTGGCATGAAATATTCAAGGTGATCAAAAGCAAGGACCTACAGCCAAGGCTACTTTACCCAGCAAGGCTACCGCTAAAAATCGAGGGAGAAATAAGGAGCTTTCCCAGACAAGAAAAAGCTAAAGAAGTTTGTTAATACCAAACCAGTACTGCAACAAATGTTGAAGGGCTTGCTTTAAAAAGTATGAGAAAGAAAGAAAAAAAGAGAAAAACAATAAACCAATAAAATGGCACTACATACATATCTATCAATAATCACCTTAAATATAAATGGCTTCAATGCTCCAACCAAAAGACATAGGGTAGCTGAATGGTTAAGAAAACAAGACCCATATATATGCTGCCTCCAAGAGATTCATCTCAGATGGAAAGATATACACAGACAAAAAGTGAAGGGTTGGAAAAGATAGGTCATGCAAAAAGAAAAGAAAACAAAGCAGGGGTAGCAGTACTTACAACCAACAAAATACACTTTAAAACAAAGGCTACAGTCAGAGACAAAGAAGGACACTACATAATGATAAAGGGAACAATCCAACAAGAGGATTTAACCCTAGGTAACATTTACTCTCCCAAAATAGGAACACCTAAATATGTGAAGCAAATCTGGATGGACATAAAGGGAGAGATTGGCAGAAATACAGTCATAGTCAGGGATTTTGACATTCCATTGACTTCAATGAATACATCTTCCAGGCAGAGAAATAAGGAGACAGTGGCCTTATGACACACTAGATCAAATGGATTTCACTGATATCTCCAGAGCATTTCACCCCAAAGCAGCAGAATATACATACTTTTCAAGTGAGCAAGAAACATTTTCTAGGACAGACCACATGTTAGGACACAAAACAAGCCTCTATAAATTTAAGAAGACTGAAATCATATCATCTCTGAACACAATGCTATGAAACTAGCAATCAATCACAAGAACTCTGAAAGACATGGAATCTAAATGACATGTCATTAAACAATGAATGGGTCAACAATGAGATCAAGGAAGAAATCAAAAGATACCTTGAAACAAATGAAAATGAGGACACAAAAATCCAAAATCTGTGGGACACTGGAAACGCAAATCTAAGTGGGAAATTCATAGCATAACAGGCCTAAAAAAAAACAAGAAAAAGCCTAAATAAACAATCTAACTTCACACTTCAAGGAACCTGAAAAAGAAAAAACAAAGCCGAGATTAAGTATAAGGAAGGAAATAATAAAGATCAGAGCAGAAAAATAAACAAAATAGAGTCCAAAAAAAAAAAAAAAAAAAAAAAAAAAAAAAAAAAAAAAAAAAAAAAAAAAAAAAAAAAAAAAAAAAAAAAAAAAAAAAAAAAAAAAAAAAAAAAAAAAAAAAAAAAAAAAAAAAAAAAAAAAAAAAAAAAAACCACTACAAAAGTATCCAAGAGCTGGTTCTTTGAAAAGATAAACAAGATTGACAAACCTTAAACTATACTCATCAAGAAAAAGAGAAAGGACCCAAATAAACAAAATCAGAAATGAACGAGGAGAAATAACCACCAACATCAAAGAAATGCAAAGGGTCGTGAAAAAATATTATGACCACTTATATGCCAAAAGGCTGGACAATCTGGACAAAGCTGATAAATTCCTAGAAACCTACAAGCTTCCAAAAATAAAGCAGGAAGAATTAGAGCATCTGAATAGACAGATTACACTTAGCAGTAATCAAAAAACTCCCAGCAAACAAAAGCCCTGAACCAGATGGCTTCACAGGTGAATTTTACCAAACATTCCAGGAAGAACTAACACCTCTCCTTCTCAAACTATTTCATAAAACTCAAGAGGAGGGAAGGCTCTCGAACTTGTTTCATGAAGCCATCATTATCCTAATTCCAAAACCAGACAAGGACACTACAAAGAAAGAAAATTATAGGCTAATATCCCTGATGAACGTAGATGCTAAAATCCTCAACAAAATATCAGCAAATTCAATACAGCAGTGTGTCAAAAAGATCATACTCCGTGACCAAGTGGGATTTATTCCAGGAATGCAAGGTTGATACATTTGTGAATCAATAAATGTGATTCATCACATAAACAAAATGAAGGATAAAAAAAACACATGATCATATCACTAGATGCAGAAAAAGCTTTTGATAATATCCAGCACCCATTTATGATCAAAACTCTCAGCAAGGTGGGAATAGAGGGAACATACCTAAACCTAATAAAGGCCATATATGACAAATCTCACAAAGTCAACATCATACTCAACGGTAACAAACTACAAGCATTCCCCTTAGATTGGGCGCAAGACAGGGAAATCTGCTTTTACCTCTCTTAGTCAACAGAGTAGTAGAAAGTCCTAGGCACAGTAATTAGACAAGAAGAAGAAATAAAAGGCATCTAAGTCGGAAAGGAAGAAGTAACTCTATTTGCAGGTGACATGATACTGTACATAGAGAACCTCCAAGATTCCACCAAGAAACTACCAGGCCTGATAAATGAATTCACAAAGTAGCAGTATACAAAATTAACATCCAGAAATAAGCTGCATTCTTATGTGCCAATAACAAACTAACAGAAAGGGATATTAAGAAAACAATCCTATTCACAATTGCATCAAAAGTAATAAAATACCCCTGGCTGGTGTAGCTCAGTGGATTGAGTGTGGGCTGCAAACCAAAGGGTCGCCGGTTCGATTCCCAGTCAAGGCACATGCCTAGGTTGCAGATCAGGTTCCTAGGGGGCCCATGTGAGATGCAACCACACATTGATGTTTCTCCCCATCTCTTTCTCCCTCCATTCCCTTCTGTCTAAAAATAAATAAATAAAATCTTAAAAAAAAAAAAGGTAGTAAAATACCTAGGAATGACCTAACCAAGGTTGTAAAAAGACCTATATGTGGAAAATTATAAGACGCCGAAGAAAGAAATAGAAGAAGATACCAGTAAGTGGAGTACATACCATGTTCATGGATAGGAAGAATTAACATCATTAAAATGTCCATACTACCAAGGCAATCTATAGATTCAATGCAATTCCTATCAAGTTTCCAATGATGTATTTCACAGAACTAGACCAAAATATTTCAAAAATATATATAGAACCACAAAAGGCCCCATATAGCAAGTGTGATCCTGAGAAAGAAGAACAAAGTTGGAGGAACCACAATACCTAGTATCAAATTATACAAGGCCATAGTCATCAAAACAGCCTGGCACTGGCACAAACAAAGACACATAGATCAATGGAACAGAATAGAGAGCCCAGAAATAAACCCACACCTTCATAGTCAATTAATATTCGACAGAGGAAGCAAGCATATACAACGGGTTAAAGGTAGTTTTTCAATAAATGGTGTTGGGAAAATTGGACAGATACATGCAAAAAAGAAAAAAGAAAAAAAGAAACTGGACCACCTTCTTACACCTTACACAAGAGTACATTCGAAATGGATTTAAGACTTAAAGGTCAGACCTGAAACCATAAAAATCCTACAGGAAAACACAGGCAGCAAAACCTTAGACATTGCTCATAGCAATATTTTATCAGATATATCTCCCCAGGCGAGGGAAACAAAAGAAACAAACGGAATTATATCAAACTAAAATGTTATTGCACAGCAAAGGAAATCATCAACAAAATAAAAAGACAACCTACATAATGTTAAGACATATATTTGCCAATACATATGATAAGGGGTTAATGTCCAAAATTTATAAAGAACTTACAAAACTCAACATCAAAACCACAAACAACCCAATTAAAAAATGGGCAAAGAACTTGAACAGACACTTCTCCTAAGAGGACATACAGATGGCCAACAGACATATGAAAAGATGCTCAACATCACTAATCATCAAAGAAATGCAAATTAAAACCACAATGAGATATCGTCTCACACCTGTCAGAAGGATATCATCAATAAATCAACAAACAACAAGTGCTGGTGAGGATGTGGAGAAAGGGGAACCCTTCTGCACTGTTGGTGAGAAAGCAGATTGGTGGAGCCACTGTGGAAAGCAGTATGGAGACATCTCAAAAACCTGAAAATGGATCTGCTTTTTGACTCAGTGATCCCACTTCTGGGAATACATATGAGGGAACCCAAAACACTAATTTGAAAGAACATAAGCACTCCTACGTTCACTGTAGTATTACTCACAATTGCCAAGGTATGTAAGGAACCCAAGTCTCTATCAGTAGATGAGTGGAGAAAACAGCTACGGGACAATTACACAATGGAATTCTACTCAGTCGTAAAAAAAGAAAATTTTACCTTTTGCAACAGTATGGATGGACCTGGAGAACATTATGCTAAGTAAAATAAGCCAATCAGAGAAAGAGAAATGTCACATGATTTCACTCATATGTGGAATCTAGTGAACTAACAAGCAAAACAGAGACAGACTCACAGATGGACAGGAGATGACAGCTAGTTGGCGGGGGAGGGGGGGGAAGGTTAGTGGGTGGAGCAATGAAGCAAAAAGGAAAAGAACTCATGGACATGGACAACAGTGTGGTGATTGCTCGGCAGTGGAGGGTGTAAGGGGACAAAATGGTAATGGAAAAAATATATAATAAAGATTAAATTAAAAAATGGCAAACAGATAATAGCTTTATATGACTTTGATATTTAAAATGTTAAGTAGTAACTAACAAGCACGTTTTGCCACCTAGTTATTTTAAAATAGTTTTCTAATAAGGGTATGTCAAATTTAACACAAAAGAAATTAAGGTGTTAAATAAGCAGAAATTGTTCCTAAAATTAGAGGAAAAGCACCAGAATCAAGCAGACCCTGAGGTAGCATGGGGAAAAATTTTCATTATGGCAAATAGCAACACAATTTTTAAAAGATCTTTAAAACGAGTATTGGGTACAGTTAGATGGCTCAACCATGAGAATCTTTTGGTGACAAACCTTTTTCGCATCCAGTTCAAGTAAAATTTATTAAATTCATTTCAAAAATTATTTTCTATAGACAGAAATCCTTAAGCTTCTCAGTTTGAGAATAAACCTTTCTTCTGAAAATATTCAATGGAGCTTCACATATAAATTAGTGAGCCTTCAAAAAGGTAAGTACAAATCCACAAATATTAAATTATAAAACAACTGCCTGAAAATTCCCACTACAGAAAACTAACATCTGTAAAAATTACCATTTCAATTCTTTCTCCCTAATTGTGCATTTTACTCTTTGACTCCTCAAGTCTTGGGTAATTTCCAAAATGTGGGGAAAGTCTGTGTGACCCATGACCAGCAAAATATCAGGATCTAATAAGGCTGCTCCCTTACGGACATAAAGGAATGTTGTGATTACCACAAACTGTCAGAACCAAAAATATTAAGTTTCATATAGCTTTTAGTTTTAGACAATTTTCAAAAGCACCATCTCATTTAATCTCAAGACAAGAGAGATGGCCAAAAGATTTATTAATGAAAACAAAACCACATTTAAAAATCATTTATTTAGTGCTGTCCTTAAATCTTAGCAGAAGTGCAGAATATGAATAAACTCCATACAAAAAGCCAGCAAGCTATTTCAAAAAAGAATTACTGGTCTGGCATATATATATGTCCCTTTCTATATTTTAAATTGATATAGATCCTTCAAATTTAAGAATGACCTCAGGAATATCTTCCACAGGGGCCACTGTCTAATGTCACACTGAATTATGCAATTTTAATATACTGAAAAATTTATATCATAGAACTATCTTTTTAAAACTTTTCTTGTAGTGAGCAAGTCATCCTGGAATATATACCAAGTAGGACAAATCACTAGAGCTAGACAGAGAATATAGATCTCTATATTGTATTTTTGTCAGTAGACATTCTAACACGAATTCTAAAGATTAAAAGAAAAATAACTTCAAAAATCACATATTTCCCCCATAAAAATCTGTTTTACAATACCCCAAATTATTCCAACTGGAACTTGTATGTGCCCAAAGCTTTGCTGATTACTACAAAGAAGTTGTATATCTGAGCCTTTATGAGCTTATGGTGTAAAAAAAAAAACCACTCGAGATATGAAGAACATATAATAAGATGAGAATATTGTGATTCAAAAAGCCCATAATTTAAGTCAACAAAATATATGTCAAATAAATAAATACTTAAAGGGTGGTAGAAGTGCTTGCTGGCCAAAAGCTCTGGTTCTCAGTTCAGACAGACCTGGGTCTGAATGTCGGCTCCTACGCTAATTAGCCGTTTGACCATCGACAAGTTACTTGGCCTCTCTATGTCTCTATTTCCTAATCTTTAAAAATAGGATAATACTGTTAAACTTACAAACCTGTGAGAGTAAAATGAGATAATGTATGTAAAGTGTTTATTACCACATCTGGCATACATTGATTCTCAAAAATGGTAGCTGTCATAATCACCACCACATTATTATTGTTAAAGAGGTCCTATAAGATAGAACTGCTGGTGTGGTGTGGTATGGTGTGTGTGTGAGAGAGGGAGGGAGGGAGAGAGAGAGAAATGGAGATGGAGGAAGAGTGGGAGAGAGAGAGAGGAGTAGGGGAGAGAGAGATGTACTAATATACAGAGGTTATTACAATGAGCATTAAGAACCTCCTGGGAAAGAAAAGAACAGAAGCCTCAAACTTCTTCCAAATACTGAAAATTGAAAATTACTTAAACCACTCAAGGAAGCCCTAACAAAGACCCAATAACAACAACAACAACAACAACAACAACAATAACGAAGGCAATGAAGGCACATCTGATGGTATCAGAAGAGAAAGACAGGTCCACTATTCAAAGTGTCCTGTCTAACCATCATAAGGACAGGTGGTACAATGAGGAAGTAACTATTAATTGAATGAGTTGGCATGACGGAAACCCAAGTCAACTTTAAAGTGCAACACTCCTGGTTTATTATGACTGCACTATTTTGCTTGCTGGGGATGGGGGGGTGAGACACATCCTGCATATTGACTGTCACCTTTCCTCCTTTAACTTACCAGTGTCACAGAGCTACTAAGAGTGCCAGGATTCACTCCCTTATTTGTCAGACCCTAGAATCCAGTATTCAAACACTAATTAATACAATAAAATGCTCTTCTTGACATTCCATGGGCAGGAAGATGAATTCATATTTGTCTTGCATATATATGGTAATAAAACTCAGATGATACACTCTAACCTGCAACAAGTGAGCTTATGGAAATTATTTTCAAACATTCAGTCTACCAACAATAAATGACAGCAAGCAGAATCAACATAAAACTGAATCCTAAGAATCCGTGAACTAAAAGGTAGTATAGTCTCAGGCAACTTATTTAATTTTAATCTAAACCTCAGCTCTCTCTTCTGTAAAACAATACTTTCCTCACCTCTAGGATAGTAGGCAGAAAATAAAGCACATGAAGTATAAACAAAATAATTAGTACTTGGTCATCCTCAGTAATAGTAGAACTCCAATCATTGTCATTATCTAATTATCATTATCATCATCAACATTACCACCACCACCATCATGCCTTAATATATATATATTTTTAAGATTTTATTTATTTATTTTTAGAGAGGGGAAGGGAGGGAGAAAGAGAGAGAGAAACATCAATGAGTGGTTGCCTCTCTTGTGGCCCCCACTGGGGACCCGGCCCGCAACCCAGGCATGTGCCCTGACTGGGAATCAAACCTGCGACCCTTAGGTTTGCAGCCTGCACTCAATCCACTGAGCTATGCCAGCCAGGGCATTAATATTTTGATATAAATTCTGAAGAGCAATACAGCAATGCATGATTAAATAGTAAAATTAAAAAATTTCTACATTCAATATTCTTTAATGATATTGAAGAATGAATTAGAAAAAAAGGCCCACTACCTCTTTATTTGTGGTCTATGGAAAAAAAAGAAAACTTTGCTAATTATGTTTGGTGATAGCATTTTAATTTTCTCCCTTCTAGATGTTAGTTTAACAACTCAATTTATTTTTAGAATTCACATGCAATTTAAATTTTCACTGATATGTTACTTAGTTGGCACATCTCATGTATTTTACATTAAAATTAAGTAATTAAGTATTAATAAGAATAACCATTAACGATGATCCTTCTTTCCTTGTCGATGAATAAACTATCTTTAAAATCAGAAAGGAAGTTTACAATGTATCTGGAACCCTGCTATTGAACCTTTTTCCTAAGAACTTAAATTCACCAAAAATCTGTTATCTCAGCTTAAGTCACAGTGCTCTGAAAGAGACCCAAAGACTCTATCTATTGTTCAAAGACACAAAGAAATCAATAATATGAAAGAAATATATGCTTCATGTATACTTCTTCACTCAAAAAGGAAACACAAAATAGGAGCATGCAAAAAATTCTGGTTCAGCTTTACTAAGAAAAACAAGCAAAACAAAATATGTTTAATCAAACAGAAAAAACTAGCCCTAAATCAACTGATTAAGCCTTTAAAAGTCACCTCAGTTAAAAATATAGAAATTAGTTCTACTTAATAACATCTTTAGTCATTATTAAGAGGGCTGGCCCTGATTAAACTCACAAACTAGGCCACTGTCTTTATGTGCACATTTAGCAACTCTCACTGAAAACAGAACTCTTCATCCAGAAACAACGTGGTAAAATTTAGTGAATTTAGTCGTGACTCCAAGCTCATACTTTTTTCCACTATGTCATAAATGGGAAGGCACATCAGCCATTCTGGAAATTTTACATATATAATCTCATGTGTTCCTTACATGCACTAAGAGATAAATTATCACAACAAATTATGGCAGGCTGCAGTGTCTGATTCCAGGTAGGTATGGCTCCAAAGCAATAAGATTCTGGAATTCTAGCTTAAATAATTCTCTTTGAAATAACAGAAAACCGTTTCCTGTTTTTCCATGGTTAGACTCTTTTCTAAAGTTAGTAGTGTCAAGATAATTAAGAGTCACAAAAGTTTTAAAACCAATATAAGACTAAAGCTAAAACAAGGAGAAAAAGACGGGCATCACAGTTTTCTTTACGCTGGGAAAAATTCAGAGTCAATAATGAGACAATAAAAATAAACACATGGCCCGGCTGGTGTAGCTCAGTGGATTGAGCGTGGGCTGGGAACCAGAGGGTCCCGGTTCGATTCCCAGTCGGGGCACATGCCTGGGTTGGGGACCAGGTCCCCAGTGGGGGCCATGTGAGAGGCAACCATACATTGCTCTTTCTCCCTCCCTTCTCCTCTCTCTGAAAATAAATAAATAAAATCTTAAAAAAAAAAAAAATCTTAAAAAAATAAATAAATAAATAAACACATGATCAAGGGGGGAACTGGACAGAGGCGGGCAAAGGGAAAAAAACTGGGACAACTATAACAGCATAATCAATAAAATATACTTAAAAAATAAATTAATTTACAAAAACCTAACACATGATCAATATCAAAAAAGAATGTCGTACCCCAGGCCAGACTGGTTTTTCTTGTTTTGTGTGTGTACATGTTCTGCACCTATCAACCAAAACAGGTGTTTCAACTACAATCTGAAACCCAAATGAACACGTACAGACAAGTATGTGAACAAGTGCAAAGTTCTCTTGAAATCATACTCAGGAATGGCACAGTAAATTTATAACTTTCCCTAATCCTTGTTTTACCATGATATAATGAGTTAGCTAATGACGCAGATTTATTAATATCAGTTATTTCTTTAGTCTACTTACCACTTACAGAAGTCAAAGACTAGCTTTAAATTACAAGAATGTGGCTTATATATTTATATAAGAAAGACTTTCTAACAGCTTATTATTAAATAGCTTCATATTTATGAAAAAATGATTTGCAGATGTTTACACTAAGAATTTACCCAAATGGCTATAGATGACTACAAAAATTAACACTGAAGCTTTTAAATATTAGGATTAAATTACTTTTATTATGAAGCAAATCATAAATATGAAAATCAAGTTTTGTTTTACTAAAAAGGGCATATTTTGTTTTAGTCAACAATTAAAAATATTTATCACAGCAATTCCCTTAGTGCGGCTCAAGTGTCACAAATAAAACTGTTTCAAAAATTTACTTCTGTACTGATTTAATCTTTACCACCCAAACAATGTACAACTTTTCAGTAACACGTGGTATATCAAGGATGGAAGGTAAACACTGGAGACCCTACCTTGTGCTGTTCAATGGCATCTACCCACTGTTGTCTGTGATCTGGATCTTGAGCACGAAGATACCAAACGCTGTCATTTACACTAATATCAAATCGACACTCATCAAAATCATGTGGCTACGGGGGAAAAAAGCAGAAAATGAAAAGCAAAACTAATTATATTCTTAGAAGTATCATACTCTATAGCAAAAACATGAACATACCCGTTCTGGCTGGTGGGACACTCTTATTTTTTCTACTCAAATAACTTTTGTGAAGATGTATCAGATAAAGAGCACAGCAAGAGCAAAGTTACCAAACACTAAATTTTATTCACCATTCCTACAAATGAGCTGACATAAACTTCAAACATATTTCAAAATAAGAGAATATTTTTCATCAAATGCTTTTAGTCAGCTTAACTAATGGAAACACTACTCAAAGCACAATTTTAAAAAAAGGTCCAAAGTAAGTCTTAGGAAAGACATTTACTACTTTTTTCCTGCCTCCAATAAAGTAAATTCTCATAATGAAGACTTTGATTTCATTAAATTTTACAAACAAGATATTGTTATATTTTATCACAAAATGATGTTAGCATTTCCTCTCAAATATCTCAAATTAACTTCTAGGCTTTTATATGTCTTTGAAAGTAACAGCAAGAAGAGTTTTCAATAAAAAGCAGAGATAAAATGAACATTACATCAGACCTATAGAGGATAGTTTGAGGAAACTGCCTGTATCAAAATGTAAAAATTTAGTGAAAATGTCAACTATTTGCTTCACTGTTTTACATTCTTCATAAGAATATATAAAATTAAAATTTTGTATCCTTGATTTTGTGCCCAATAAATTAAAATATGACACGATCACATCACGCACCATGTCTTCATCCATCAGAGAATACAGCAAGTCCTCGATATAATGAGACCTATTTGCTGAAGAGAAGCTACACATTGCACTTCCAGAGTTTATTGTTTATTCTCTCCCCCTTTAACAGCAACATCTTTTATCTCTTTATCAGTCTATTCAGCAAAAATAATATAACTCCACAATGTTCCTTAGCCTATGAAACAATTTCTTTTAAGAGTAACACAACAGCCCTGATGGGCGTGGCTCAGTGAGCTGGGTGCTGTCCTGCAAGGCAAAAGGTTGCTGGTTTGATTTCTAGTTGGGGCACATGACTGGAGTGCAGGTTTGGTCTCTGATCAGGGCGACTAGGAGAGGCAACTGATCAATTGCTGTTTCTCTCCCTTTTTCTCCCTCCCTTCCCTCTCTCTAAAAATAAGTAAATAAGATCTTTAAGATTAAGACAACAAACCGTGATCTGACTGGCTAAAGTATACAAAAACATTTTCTGAATCACTATGTGCTAGGGATCATACTTAGGACTATGATGGGAGGTAGAGTATGTCAGAACGATGCAAAAGGAAAAAACAAGACAATGCATAACCTGTTCAATAATTATGAAAACAGAAATGCATAAAAGACATTTAGTACTCATAAATATAATAGCTACTGTAAATTTAACTGAGTGCCAAATATTCAGAAATCTTAAGAATGGAGTCGTCATTTAGAAAAGCTTCTTGGAGAAAGTGAAGCATACACACTCTCTGAAGAACCAAGTAAATAACTGATCAGTCTACTGTTCTAAGTAGCCCCCAAATCTGCCTTCCTGTACTGTACTGTTTGCAATTTTTATAAATTTATGTAAATGGAATCAATATGTATTCCTTTGTGCTTCGCTGCTTTTACTCAGTGTAACACTGAGGTTCATCCATTCTGGCTGTGTCTCTCCAGTAATTCATTAATATACAGTAGGTGCAAATGGGGCTGAAAACAAGGCAGGCTGAAAGTCTAGATATGACACAGCAGTAGTTCTTCTTTAGGGAAAACATGGTACATTTAGTTAAGTTTTCTACTCAGTTGTAATTCCGTAAAACTGCATCCCATTCAACCCAAACTGTGGTACTATGAAAATCTCTCCTAACATAGTCTTTAAAATTCTTTAGGTTATTTCTAAAAAATTTCTGAATTTTCTGATTGCTTTATTGTTTACCCCCATGTCCTGATCATAATGGTACATATCTCACATAAATTCATAGAAGTTCATTTTGGTAGCAGTTAACAGTCTAATAAGATAACTACCCTAAAATAAACAAACAAAAAAAACAAAAGCTGAAGAGAATACTTACTCCATGGAATAGTATACAGCAATTTTAACACAGTGTATGAAAGATTAACAGTACTTTAAAATTGTATGATTAGACCCCACTGCCATAATTTGCTACCTATACATTTTTCTATAAATCATATGTAATACTTCTGTTAAAGGATAAAAAGTTTATTTTGAAAATATGTAAAACTTGTAGTTAAAAATGGTAGACTAAATATATTCACCTCCATTCATTCATCAAATCCCATTTAAATGATAAAAAAAGGCATTAGACGAAGACGAAGAAATAAGTAGAAGAGGACAGCAAAAAAGATTTTGACCAAATTTTAGAAGATGGAAAGGAGACGAACAAATTGAGATGTCACAGGCTACTAGGGAAACCTAAGTGTACAGCAGGGAGAAGACAGGCTAAGTAGCAAGTTTATTAGCAAGGACTGATTAAAAGAAACATTTAGTCTGCTTAGATACCATCTCTAAAATAGTGAAATTATCCCTCTAGCAGAAGACTAGAGGTTTTCTATTTAGGTATTTTGAACTAAGGAACCCCCTACACTAAGGGCTATCAAGAAAAGCTGAAAAAAAGGGTACAATATCATAGAGCAGGGAGATTAAGGCAAAGTCTATACTGACTATTAAGACTCCCACCCCATTCTAATACCATATCCCTACCCAAAACATCCAAGGCTCCTCTGGAACTCCGGCAGACGTGATGGAAATGGAAAATGGTGAGCCTAAAGGCAAGGAAGTGCTTTGGCGGGAGGGGTGGAGGGCCCAGAGGCATGTCAAAAGGAAGAAGGAATGAGCTTGAAAGAACTTCCATTAGCCAAATATAGAACAAATCGATCATCAAAATACACCAGTACAGAAATGGATTATAATCCACTGAATAAATCAAGAATAGTCCTTTTTCCTTTCTGCTCAATCCCTCCACCCCTTACCACCCCCATTACTTTCATTTGTTCTCCTTTTATGAGTGTCTCTGTTTTGCTTGTTAGTTCAGTTTATTCATTAGATTTCACATGAGTGAAACTGGCCTCCTCTATTATTTTCTCTTGAAAGCCTAAGATGCATCTCAACATATCTAAAACTAACCACCTGATTTACCTTGTTCCCCAAACTTCTCCTCTCGCAGGATTCTAAATTTTTGTAAAACGTAACTACCAATTGCTTAGACTTGAAATCATCTGACTCCTTATTTTTCACACCCCATAAGTTAGGGAACTATTGTGCTAATGGAAATCCTTCTGCCTTGAAACAGGAGGAGGCAATTACTATTTCTTTTATAATAAGAATCAAAGAAAAGTAAAAAAAAAAAAAAAAAGAATCAAAGGGACAAAACAAGACAAAAACATATATATGAAAAGGTTAAATATACAGTATAAGATAATATTTAGCTTGGCTATTATGAGATTATTGTGACAACAAAGGAAGTAACATGGTAGACAATGCTTACCGTGTAATAGTTACTCAGTGCATTAAAAAAAAACCACCCACAAAACTTACAGTTACAAATATGAGGAGTGATTTATTTCATTGAAAAGTTGTGGCCTAGTTGGGCCCAGAGGAAAGACAGGCTTTTAATAGTGGAGGAAGGGAAAGATAGCCTATTCTCAACAATGCAAAATTCAATGAGCAATGTTAGTAAAGAGTATCAAGGTGCCAGTTAAGACAAGCAGCCAGGTTGGTATAGGGATGTTCATCTATTCTCCCTATTAACTACTCAATTTCTGAGACAATCACTCACTGTACTTAACAGTTTCCCAAAGTCTGAACCTTTTACATCCATTATCAATTCAGAATGCTAGCACAATGAATAGCAATTTCTCTGCCTTTATATATGGTGACTCCATTCATTTAAATGTCAGATCAACTATCAAGGTCTTGAGAGCAAGCAGTTAAGAAAATGACATGGAATAAACCACCAGTAATATCCACTCTTTAGTTAAGCACAGCTATTTTTCTTGCTTTAGAAGAATGGTTCTTCACTTTAGTATGCATTAACGTCACTTGACGGTTTGTTAAGACAAAATGCTGGACCTCACTACCCACAGTTCATGATTCATTATGTCTGGGGTTGGGCCTGAGAATTTGAATTTCTAACAAGTTCACAGCTGATATTGATGCTACTTGGCCTGGAGATCACAATTTGAGGACAATATCCTCTGCCAAATCTTCCTCTTATTTAATACTTCCTTGTTTTGATGGGGCACATTTTTCAGAAGTAAGGTTTGTAGAATGTTTGTGTGTTATTTTACTTTTTATTATGGGAATTTTCAATATATGCAAAAATAAAAAATAGGAAAATGAATGCCACATACTACTATTCAGCTTTGATAGCTATTAACTCATGGTTACTCCTGTTTCATCTATGTGTCTTGAATATGGGCATTTTTTCATCTATCATGCTGGACCTTTCTTGGCCCTTTCAATGTGAAAACTCATGCCCTTTATTTCTATGAATTTTTCTTGTATTCTTTCACTGAAAATTCCTTTCTCCTCTGACCTCTTCTATTGATGCTCCTACTGTTCAAATATCAAAGCTCTTGGGCTGGGATGGGGTAAAGTGAGGTCTCAGTATCCAGTTCACATACTTCCCTTAATCCCCCTCATTCAATATGATTCCTTGCTTTCGAGTGCTTCTAGTGCCTACTGCCCAACTTGCTAGCCCAGAGACCACTATTTTAGCTTCTCTACAGAATAAAGCTCCCATCTTTGCCAGGTTAGGAGTAGGTCAATCACCCAACTGCCAGAGTTGGGGGAAGAAAAATCTAGAGATCCAACTGCTTCTTAAACTGATATTTAATGCAACCTCCTGATTTTAAACAACTTCCACCCCAAAATTCTTATTTCAAGAGATACCCTGTAGCCCTGGCTGGTGTAGCTCAGTGGATTGAGCATGGGCTGTGAACCAAGGGGTCGCCAGTTCGATTCCCAGTCAGGGCACATGCCTGGGTTGCAGGCCGGGTCCCCAGTGGGGGCCACGTGAGAGGCAACCACACATTGATGTTTCTCTCCCTCTCTTTCTCCCTCCCTTCCCTTCTGTCTAAAAATAAATAAATAAATCTTAAGGGGGGAGGAGAGATACCCTGTACTGCTAAATTATTACGTGATTGTTATGTAAATTTACTTCTAAGCTTCTGAAACTGATTGCTTAGAATTTGAGCTTCTCAGGTCTACTAACTAACTTAGTACTTGTCCATACTCTTTCCAACTTCTAAAATGATACCTTCTATTGTCTCCTCACCTCTCCTCCTTTTTCGGGTTAAAATTTTTTTAAAGCTTCTTTACTACTCTTTTCATGGACAAGAAGATTAAAATAGATGCATCTTTACCCAGAAACATTTCTTAATTTTTTAAAAGCCAAATGAAACCACTTGAATTCTTTCACAAGAGAAAACTCACTTTATAAAACTGGGGTTACATGTAAGTTTCCAAGAATCATTACCCAACCCTGTATCCCACCCTCAAGACATGATCACTTTAGAGAGTGCCTTAATTTCTGGATGAGCTTCAATTGGTCATGGTTTCATGGTTTCATGGTCTCTTGGTTTCTTATAGTCAATTTATTAAGTGATCTTTTAAAAGTGATGAACCCTCACCAGTGGCAAAATGAATTATAAAACAAATAAATGCTAGATAATATAAAGTCTAACTTGGGGACCAAGAGAATATCTAATTCTCTGTCACCCATGGTTTTCTTCCTTCAGTGAACGAACGAGACTTCATAGCACTCACTCCAATGAAGAAGCTCAACAGCAATACCAACTTCCCTGAATTCACTACACAATGAGTTGTTAGGCGGTAATTTAAAGCCTAAGTCTTTGCTGCTCTAATTAAACAAGTGTGCAACAGTAAGTCCAAACTAAAAAATTAAAATAAAATAAAAAAACCCTGAGAAATGTTGCCTCTTGCACAAACAACCAATAATATTGGTATCTTTGCAAACTACACTATAAGATAAAGAAAGAGCCTTCAAGGGCTCCTAAGAATTCAGAGCACAACGTCAGCAAAATATACATTCGAATGTTTTTCTGATTGTGACAAAAATCAACCTGTTAGGTTGGCAGAAAATACTTGCCAAACATGTCTAATTATAAAAATACAAGTCCGATAAAAATCATGGAATTCAGAGTATATATAAGAACTTTAATAATTCAATATTTAAAAAGAAAAAAAAAAAACACAAACAAAAGATTTGAACAGACATATTACCAAAGAGATACAAAGACCAAGCAGATGGAAAGACGTGCAACATCATTAGGAAAATGCAAGTAGAAATTACAATGAAGTATTACTATATATCTGTTAGAATGGTTAAAATTAAAAAAAAAAGCAAGAGCTGACAAAAATGTTGAGCAACTAGAATTCTCATTGTTGATAGGAATATAAAATGGCACTGCCACTTTGGAAAACAGTTTTGGCAGTTTTTTATAAAGTTAAACATACATTTATTGTACAACCCAGGAGCCCATTCTAGGTATCTACTCAGGAAAAATAAAAGTGTATCTTTACACAAAGACCTACATATGAATGTACACAGCAGTCTTACTTACGGTAGTCCGAAATGGGACAGAAATATCTACGCATTAAGTGGTGAGTGGATAGACAAACTGTGGTACGTACATCCCATGGAGCAGCACTCAATAAGAAAAAGGAACAAGTTGGGGATGCGGCAGCAACAGGGACGATTTCAGAAACGCTACACGAGATGAAAAGCCAGACACCAAGAGTTGCATACTATATGATTTCATTTATATAACATTCCGGAAAAGGCAAAACTGTAAGAACAGTTGTTGCCAGTAGGAACTAACCACAACTGGGTAGGAGAAAACTTTCTGGAGTAATGGAAACTGTCTACATCCTGACTGTTGTAATGATTACATGACTGTATACATTTGTGAAAACTATAACTGTACACTTAAAAAGGGTGAATTTACTGGATATAAATTATATCTCAATAAATCTGATTTTTAAAAAAGCACAACATACCTCTTTAAAACTGAAACAAGGAAAAAACAGTCTTTCAGGAACATTCAGAAAGCACATAAAAAGTTAAATGTGTGTGTGTAGTGAAGGAGAACCACCTGACAGAGGAACATGCTTATAGGGATGCATGAGCATGTGTTCGAATATGACATGACACATACCTGGCTCTAACAAATCACCTGCATTTTATCCCCTTTATTTTTTTTTTTATTTATTTTTTTTTATTTTTAGAGAGAGGGGAAAGGAGGGAGAAAGAGAGGGAGAGAAACAGCCATGTATGGTTGCCTCTCACATGGCCCTCACTGGGGACCTGGCCTGCAATCCAGGCATGTGCCCTGACTGGGAATCGAACCGGGACCCTTTGGTTCCCAGCCCGTGCTTGATCCACTGAGCTACACCAGCCAGGGCTATCCCCTTTAATAAAAGGTTTTGCTGGCTACTCCTATACTTTCTTTTCTTAAAACAGGCTTTATTTCCAATACAAATATTTCACAAAATAAAATTAAAGAAATTTGAGTGCCTACCATGTGCCAAGAACTGTGTGAGTGCTTTTATGTTATTTCATTTAATACACGTAATCACCCCATTCTTAGATCTTATCCCCCCATTTTTAACCAATTAAGGAAGGTGAAGCTCGCAGAAATTAAGTTATCTGCCCAAAGGTACCTCTAGCCATAAGAAGCAGAGCCAAGATCTGAAGTCAGGTTTGGCTTTGGAACTCCTGAATAATACGTAAGCACTCTGGAAATCAAGATAAAATACTAAATAAAAAACAGTAAACAAAAACTGATGTATGTGAAGCTTAAAAGACCTTTCGAAAAACTATGAAAACAAGACTCTTGTTAACTTCAAGCAGGCAAATGTAGAAAATTATGTGTATTCCTTGCTTTAAGGAAACCTGAATGATAAAATACAGACCACATTTATTAGACATTTAACAGAAGGCATTAATAGTAAATCACAAATTTTAAAGGGTTGCTTTATAAATATTTAACAGCCATGTTCCTGCAAGTCTTACATAAAATAAAATGCATCAATATGCATTTTTCCTATGTTCAGTGCTATGTAATTAAAAAAAAAACACCAGACGGTAATCAGGAGGCTTGGGTTCTAGTCTTAACTCTGATACTTTGTGTGTGTAACAGGTTTGTGTGCTCACAAATTTATAAAGTATGTTAAAGCTCTAACCCTGTATTATCTTAGCATGTGACTTTATTTGGAAATTGGGTAATTGGAGATGTAATTGGTTAGGATGAGGTCACACTGGAGTAGAACAGGCCCCTAATCCAAAATGGCTGGTGTTCTAATAAAATGGAGAAAATTGGACACATATACACAGATAGGGAGAGTACCGTGTGAACATGAATGCAATGATTGGAGTGGTACATCTACAATTAAAAGCCAAGGAACACAAGCAACAGAAGAAACCAACCCTGACAACACCTTGATCCAGACTGCTAGCCTCCAGAACCGTGAGACAATAAATTTACATTCTTTAAACCACCTAGTTTCTGGTACTTTGGTATGGCAACCCTAGCAAATGAATACATTTTGTAATTATATAATTTTGGGTAAATTATTTCAACACTCTGGGTCCCACATTTCAATAGGTATCCCTTTTTATATTTTCCTTCTCCCAAAACTTACCAAATATTTGAAATATTTTCCACTATATTCAAATTATTTGAGTTATACTCAATTTACCTAAAGATGGAAGATAATATTCCCAAATGAACTGTGAAGCAGATATTATTAGTTTCTCAAGGCATAACCTTACTAGTATAAGATTCTAATTTATTTAGAAATTCATTGGCAAACGCTCCTCAAATAGGAAATCTTTATCTAGTACCTTATCTAGTGCTTTTACTTGTTGCATACGCCTTCCTCTTTCCTTCCGTTCTTACTAGCAGAGTTCAGTACAGCACCACTGCACACTTGATGAAAGCCCAATTGCTGGGATTTCTCACTGACCTGGAGTTCTTTATATAACAACTATTTATGGCACTGCTCATCTTTGATGATATTCAATTTGCTGAACATCATTCTATAGCATAACTTATTACTTTACAATTCCACATTCAAAAACTTTTCAGATCTACCCTGGCTCGGTGGGCATGGTTGGTTGGAACATCGTCCTGTACACCAAAAGGTTATGGGTTCAATCCCCAGTTGGGGTGCAAGTAATTCATTTTCCACAAAGTGAAAATATACTGCTTTTCTTCTCACTCCCAATTCTTTCACATTAAGGATTATTTCTAGGTAACAAATAAATTCTCTCAAGAAATACCCTGTCCCTTGAAAGTATTTCACCCAATTTAATACCACATAGCCAAAGAACGTGATTTAAATATATTAAGCATGACTTAATTATTCAACTAAATTAAGAGTGAGGTTAACAACGAATTAGGTTCTATCAGAAAAAGTGGGCTCAGACACTAGGTTCACCAACTAATAACACATATTAATGAATGGTTACAGTAAAGTCACAACTCTTCAAGTCCATATTTCTATACAAATCAATTTCATAAGGGTGTCATGTGAGCAAATTCATCATTGATATTTATTTTGTCTTCAGAGATGAGGTAATAAATATAACAAGCCATATTTAAGAAAAGCAAAACAACAAAAAATTCTTATTAATAGATATTAGCAATACATTTTTAAAATTTAACTCAAATACATATTCTACTTGTAAATGTCATTCTGAGTTCACTAAATTCAGTGATATTTTCTAATTTCCTTGAACTATGTAGCAATGAACCTGGAGGCCCACAGGCAAGGGGCAGACTCAACACGGAAGGAATTCAGAAACATAAATGCCTGCGTTCCTCCCTACCACCTGTATCACTGTATCCAAGACTACCACCCAGATTCTGCTGCCTCACCGACCTTTTTACCTTCTCTACTACTGCTTAGTTCCGTGAATATTTTCACCAGGTCGCTTCCTAATCTCTCCTTTCGAAGTATTCAAATTATTTCACTTTCCTAGCCATTTCTTTGACTATGCACTACAGTGAAAGAGCTAGAGAAGCATTTGAAATCTTGCTCCCGGACATACATCCTCAGTTTGGCTCTAATAAACTCAAAAATTCTCTACAGGTTTGGATGTTTCTTACACTGACATTTACTTAGCATAGTGAGCAGGATTCCAAAGAAGCCCATCCAGGACTATACAACCCTGTAAATCTGGACCCAGTGCTGGGCACAAACAAGGGCCCTTTGTGCCCCACCAGTTCTTCACTTCACATCAGGTGAACTTGGGTGAGTTGCTCTCAGAATTGCAGGCCTCCTTGCTTTAACTAGGAGGCCATGACTTTATTTGAGCTGTTCTTAGAAAATCCTCAAGGTAGATAAGGATTGAGATAACCTAAGGACAGTAAAAAAAAAAGGAGGGGGTTTGCTGCTTTTAATTTGGCTTGTTAACCAGATTGCTTAGTGAGTCTGAACAAAGTCATTGGTGGTTAAAGAGAGACTAAACTCTCTTAGCTTCAAAAGGGAAAGGAACCTTGCTTCCCCATCCCAAATAGCCAATGGGGTGGTAACAGTTGTTTCAGACCCCTGAATCTGGAATGGCGGAGATGGGCACTGGGAGTTGTCTACTGTGGTGGCACAGATGATTCCAGAGAGGGCGGGGGTGGGGGTGGGCGCAGCGGCCCTCAGGGTGAATGGCAGAGCTCCCTGGAATGGGTTCACGCCAAGAGGAGGGCCTGAGAGAGGAACTCATGCCTTGCCAAGTATTGTGGTTCTGGTGGCATCTTGTGAGCTCTAGCTAGCCCTTGCTTAAGTATTCTTAGGTGACTAAGAATCTTTGTGGGGTTGCCTAAGGAAAATTTTCCTCTGGAGCAAAGAGCAGTCCTATACGGATATCTACCGCATTTCGCTGGTACAAAGACAGAAGGGCTGATTTTCCCTCCAAGTTCGTTCAGACTCTACAGATCTCAAAACTAACCTGGAAAATCGTGCCTCTGAGGCCAATGAGCCCCATGACTGTCAGCCTCTCGTTAATACTGAGATGGCCAAAATGAAGATCCATCGATACTTCTAAATTAATTTTGTGCACAGTTGGAAAGGTAGCTATAAAATCAGGCAGAATATATGAAAAACCTATTTAGTTGGTCTTTCAAAGCTTCAAAGAGGATTTAGATAAATAGGTCAACCTGTGATACTGTTTAGAAGTCAACTAAATTCTTTGAGGTATTAAAAATGGCCGCCCTTATTTTAAAAGGGGGATGGTCATTTGAAACTTGATTTGTTAAGGAAAGATAAATTGTAAATGCCTCCAGGGCATTTGGATTCAAGTTTTTTTTAACTACTGAGTTTTTCTCCCCCATGGCTAAAAGGTCTGTGTCTGTGTGTGTCTCTCTATATATGTTGTATATATAAGATAATTTTCTACCTCCAAATGGTATTGTTAAAATCAATATAAAAGCAAGCACTTATAAGAAATGGGTATTCTAAAGTTATCAGAAATATGGAAACTAACACAAATCTTTTTCAAGTTTCTGTGATCTAAGATTAATCCTTAGTAAAGAAAAGCTAGCTTAAGTTTGTTGGTTTAGGTAAAACAGACATTGCCTTTATTTAAGTCCATGTTAAGAACTGACTTTATGTCTATGAAATATGTTCCTAGAGTTTGTAAAATGTATTATATTTGCCAGTAAAAGTCTATTTCTAGAGGTTATAAAATGTCTTCATAAATCTGCCAAGCTAAAGAATGGTGACTGCTTACTAACTACTTTTCATTAGAAACTAAAGTTTTAAGGGTTAACAGAGGGGAGATGGGAGGGGATAACGGGGGGGGGGGGGGGGGAAGGGTTTTCAGGAACAATTATAAAGGACACATGGACAAAACCAAGGTGGGGTAGAATTGGGGAGAGAGGTGGGAATGGCTGGGGTGGGGGGGAGAAATTGGGGGAAAGGCAGACAACAGTATGAACAATAAAATTTTAAAAAATGGAAAAAAAAGAAACAAGTTTTAAGGGTTAAAAATCTCAATATATGTGGGAAAACTTCTAGGGTATAGTATATGGGCAAACAATGGTTGTAAATGTAAACAAATAGGTCTATAAAAAACCCAAGATGGCCACTTGCTTCTCTCCTGCTCTCTGGTTCTCTATTTTTTGGTTTTTGCATTTCTCCATGCATCACAGTACCTTTAAACTGAACTTAGATGAAGGAACTTAAGAGCTGATATTATTGAAAAGAGACATCTTATACTATTGCCAAGGTTTGACAGTCACTTCAAGAAAATCCCAAGTTGGTAACCCCTTCCTTTCACAGAGAGCTCTAGGAGACAGAGAGACTTTAAAGATCATTTGACTGCCACCTAGAGATTTTGTTTAATGAAGAGGGCATCAAATAAAAGACACTCTCCAATCTCACTGGAAGGGGCCCTACCAGGTACCTGTGAACAGACATCTTACTCCTGTCTACAGACATAAAAGATACACCTTGAAGACAAAGAGCAGCCGACACCAGAGGTAGACGACTATTCCAAGATATCAACAAGACTTGTATATCTACAGATTGATACTGAACTCAGCAACCATTCTGTTTGTCTTTACCTGACAACTAATGATATTAGTCATGGTAAGAGTTGTATTTATTCTTTGGGTTTCTATATATATAGTCCAACTGTTTATAATTACTGAACATGTAAAACTGTTAATACTCTTCATGACTTATGTAAATGTTATACTAGATGCTATATATAGAAAAATGTGACAGAAATTTGTATCATGATAGTCCACAGGACAAAAATGATCCAGAGGCTATTTTTCTCAATGAAGGCCATTAAGATCTTGAGACAGCAGGCACAGGAACCTGGGCCCAGGATTCCAAGGACAATGGAAAAGAAAAACTGCAGAACTGACATCACTCTGCTGCCCCTCGCCTGATACCAATGACCCCAGGTAGCCAGAAGAAACACTGATAAGCCAACCATAAGAATGTCACCACCCCTCCACTCCCTGCTTGCTTCTTCAACCACATGTGGGAAGTTCCACAAGCCCACCTTTTTGCACAAGCCTGCTTCATCACCAACTTATAAAGACAGACAACAGAGCCAAATCCTTGAGCCTGTTCAAAGAACCTTCTTTTTCCCTGTGCTACCTCCCTTGTGCCTGAGCATAAGCTTAATAAAAATCTGTCTGGAAATTTCTCTAAGGTTTCCTCTTGATTTCTATCTTCGGTAACCCAAGAACCCTAATGCCGGTAACAACCTGATGCCTTCCATTTATCTGCCCTTCCTTTTTGATCCCATGGATACAGTACTGCCCCACCCCAACAGTCAGGAAAATGCCCTTGATACTGAGACTTAATAGGAATGAGCCATCCTAGCTCTGTGAAACCACACTATCCAACCAAAAGGTTTGTCATCAATGCATCCTTCAGATTATTTATGACTAAGAGGGAAAACTGGATGAAAAAGGAGTTTTATGGAAAGTAACCTCACAGGGTGTTCTGATTATAAATTCCTAACTAGGTAGGTCATGGTGGGTAGGAATGCCCCAGACATAAAACCTATTTAGTAAAATGTTTTATCTATGCCTTAAGTAAGCCCTGTCCATTGTTTCTGTGCACCTCTGTTAACACATCTTTGAAATAACCACCCTCAAGATGGCACATAATCTTGTTAATGATCCTTGAGATATTACTCCTTGGCAGTTATCAGTTTGGCTCAAATAAATTTTTATAAAATTTTTTTAAAAAGTTCTGCATGCAAATATAACAACAAAAAAAATCTACAAAGAACTAACACACTTTTTTTTCCCCGAGGAAACGCAATGGAAATGTTTACTAAAAATCCCCCCCCAAAGCTTCCTTTTCCCCAAATAAGCCACACACTATTACCACTGTCCATAATTCAAGATAGGAAAACTATATTTAACTCTACATAAACTAGCATGGTACTCTAGGAATACCACTACTTAGTAAACAATAAAGATAAAATTTCATTCCTTCCTATTTTCACATCAACCATCAACATCAGTACTAGTAAGCTTCAGAACTTGTCAAACCCTGTACTGATTGCATTTTGACAAGAAAAAAATGTCTGAGCACTCGGTGCTTGCTCTAGCAAGGGACTGTTCACACTTGCTAGAACTTTTGAGTCACGACACTGCCTCCCAAGAGGAAATGCTTCCTCGTTGGGAACTCATGGGTTTCAGCACTCATCATGAGTTCTGGTACAATGCTTTATACTTTGAAAATACTGAGGTAATACTGTCTTTTCAAAATATAAAGCATTGTAACTAACAAACATGTGACAATATGCAAAAAGTAGGAGAGGAACCTAGGAAAGCCATTTCAAGAAAGTACACTTCTATTAACTATTCTGTCTTCTAGCATAAGTAATGTTCTATATTAAAGAGAAATAAAACCCCCAAACACTACACTAGATACAATTACAAAATACACTATAATGTACCACCTACCAGTCAAAATAAATATTGAACGTTCAAATTATTTCTTTAAAATTGTCCCTAAGATGGAGACTAGTAGTCTCATTCTCAAGACTTCCAAACAATTCCTCTCTAAGTTTTTACATCTCAACAGTCAACTAAGCTTTTGTTTTCAAACTTGGAATATCCAAAAGAAGCAGAATGTATGACACATGATGGAAAAATACTGGAAGATTTTTCTTAAATGTGTAACATAAACATACATAAGTCAGACTTATATATACTGATCCAAAGTGCTTTTCACTTTTATAAGCATTAAAGTCTATCATAATGTGAATTCTCTTAAAATGTGTCAGTAAAATCTATGATTTTTAACATACCCATTTTTCAGATTTTAAGAATTGCTACCTTAATTCACCTTCGTTTAACTGACCTACCTTAACCAACACTTTTTTTTTGCCCTTTATTAAATATGCCATGGCATGCATGCTATTTTTAGTACAACAGGCACTTCTGATCCCACTAGTTGAGATATGTCTTTAATAGGTCAGCTGGTTGTTCCCAAATCTGTTTATGCCAGTTTACTTTTAGTTTGCACATAGCTTAAACATTATGTAAGCGTATGGAATATAAGCACAAAAAGAGATTTGTTACTATGTAAACTAAGTTGAATGTAAGCTAAGTAGATTATTCAGTAAAAGCGAGCCATTCTTTTAAAAGGTACTGAATTACATAAAGGTGAGACAGCTCTAAAATATTAGGAAAAAATTTATAAAAAACCAGAATGTATATCTAGGTTTTTCAAAAATCTCTTTAAGCTTTTATTCTACTTTAGAGAAATGAAAACTGGAAATTGCAAATCATGCATTATATAGTTTATACAAGATCAACATCTCTCAACCGCACACTCAAAGAGATGGTGTTAGCTCTGTATCGAAAAGTTGGCAAATAAATACAGATTTATATATTTTAAGTTAAAATTTTAAAATGTTAAATATGTATTTTTCCCCCTGCTTTAGTGTTTTCAATAACCTACAAATCTCAACAGACATAAGACTTTCTAACAACTTTTTTCCTGAAGGCCTTGTTTATGGGCTTGCTTTACCAACTAGATAAATATTACATGTCTATATAAAATAATAGTATGTAGTAATAAACACTCTAAAATAACTTTATGGAAAAAAGTATTAGACTGTATACTCCATAAAGGCAAGAATCTTTACCTATTTTGTTGGTAAACGGATGTACACCAAGCACCTAGAACAGTTCCAAGTGTATAGCGGATGCTCAATAGATATTTGTTAAATAAAGGAGAAGAGAAACTTACCGTTATGACAGCCTTGCTAAGACAGATGGATCCTCTGCAGCCATACTCTGTCTCATCTTCAGATTTGTAGTAACTCAAAGTGTTATTTTTCAAAACTACCCAACGATCCTGCCATCCATGAATGTAGTTCGTCCACTGGGAGTAGGGAGAAGCAGGGGGAAGGAAAACAAAATATAACAACTTAGTATTTTAGAAATCCAAAATTTCTGAAACAGCAATCACTATAATTTTAAGACCAAAACATGATAAGTTCTAACATAACTATAAACAGTAAAAATTATTATAAAATGTGGAAAGTTGATACTTTCTAAATTTTTAATAATTTTCAGTAATTTTTATAAAATTATAAATAAAATAGATAAATAAAATATTTTCTTCTAACATTTGAGGAATAAAACAGAAGCAGATTTCAGTTTAAAATTTTGCTTTGCTCTGCACAGCAAAGGAATCCAAAAAAACAAATCCAAAAAAGGCAACCACGCGATTGATAAAGATATTTGCAAATGATACTTCCGATAAAGGGTTACTGTCCAAAACATATAGAGCTCATACACCTCAACAACAACAACAACAACAACAACAACTCAGATTAAAAAATGGACAAAGAATCTGAACATACAGACATGTTTCCAAGGAAGACATACAGATGACCAACAGGCATATAAAAAGATGTTCAACATCACTAATAGGGCAATGCAAATCAAAACCAAATGAGGTATTACCTCATACCTGTTGGAATGGCTTTTATCAAAAAGACAACAAATAGCCCTGGCTGGTGTAGCTCAGTGGATTGAGCGCGGGCTGGGAACCAAAGGGTCCCGGTTCGATTCCCAGTCAGGGCACATGCCTGGGTTGCGGGCCAGGTCCCCATGAGGGCCATGTGAGAGGCAACCATACATTGCTGTTTCTCTCCCTCTCTCCCTCCCTTCCTCTGTCTCTAAAAATAAATAAAAATAAAATCTTTAAAAAAAAATAAAAATAAATAAAAATAAAATCTTAAAAAAAAAAAAAGACAACAAATAAGTGTTGTTGAGGATATGGAGGAAAGGGAACCCCTGTGCACTGTTGATAAGGTTGTAAATTGGTGTAGCCACTATGGAAAACAGTACGGAGGTTCCTCAAAAAATTAAGAATAGAGCTACCATATGATAAAGCAACTCCTCTTTTGGGTATTTATCCAAATATAAAAACACCAAATCAAAAATATATATGTACCCATATGTTCACTGCAGCATTATTTACAACAGTCAAGATACTGAAACAACCTGTGTCTACTGATGAAAAAATGGATAAAGATGTAGTGTTTGTGTGTGTAATACTACTCAGCCATAAAAAATGAAAAACTGCCATATCGACAAAATGGATAGCCCTTGAGGTTATTATGCTAAGTGAAATAAGTCAGATGGAACAGAAAAGGACAAAAAAGCTTTATGATTTCACTCATATGTAGAATATAAAACAAAAAAGTAGCAAATAACTAACAAAACAAAACAAAACAAAACAAACCCACAGATACAGAATGATGGTTACCGAAAAAGAAGGGAGGTGGTGGGAAGGTGAAATGGATAAAGGGGGTCAAATACATGGTAACAGATGGAAATTAAGACTTTTTTTGGTGTTGAGCGTGAGAGAGTATACAGATACTGAAGTACAATATTGTACACCTGAAATTTATACGTTATTAACCAATGTGACCTCAATTAAAAAAACTATGCTTTGTTCTTTGCGCTTTCATCTTTCCCTCCTCACTACCTTCATGACACTTAAATTGTTTTGGTCCCTGCTACAATTAACACATTCAACAGAAAAGTAAGTTTGGTTACATAGTCTGTTATTCTCCTACAAGTACTGCATGAAACCTGCTAAATCAACACAAGTATGAAGCTAATCATGGCCAAACCTGTACTTTTGTTATAAGTCATTCCCATACGAAATTTATGATGTCCATAACTACATTAAAGTAAAAATACTAGATCATTAATATTTAGTAAGTCTATATCAACTCCATTTTTTCCTCCACAGAACTCAACACTTTATATTTAAAAGTTAATTCATTTTCCAAAGTTCTCTGAAGATCTATTTTTCAAACCCAAAACTAGCAATACAAATATGAAACTGGTTTTTCAAAAACATACTTGGATTATCTGTTCCCAGTACCTATAAATGGTTTCTGTTTTACTAAACTTTCGCTGCACACTGAAGATCACAATAAACTTGCAATAGCAAAAATGTAACCTCTATAGGAATTCTTGATTTTGTATATTTTCATGTTCTGGGGGTTTAAATATAGACAATTCCAAAAGTATCTGCCAAAAACTAATTTATTTATTTATTTTTAAAAAGATTTTATTTATTTATTATTAGAGAGAGGGGAAGGGAGGGAGACAGAGAGGGAGAGAAACAGCAATGTATGGGTGCCTCTCACATGGCCCTCACTGGGGACCTGGCCTGCAACCCAGGCATGTGTCCTGACTGGGAATCGAACTGGGACCCTTTCATTCTCAGCCCGCGCTCAATCCACTGAGCTACACCAGCTGGGGCTGCCAAAAACTAATTTAAATAGATTGTTAAACATATACATACTGCAATGGCTCGGGCTCTTTCCCCATGGAGAAATCTCTACTTTCCTAATTCCCTAATTCAGCACATTTGAGATGGTTCAGGTCTTAAATCTTCTAAACCCTGTCATTACAACCCCTCCCTTAGAGCCCATCCTTGCAGGCAATTAAACTCATTCTTTTCTAAGAGCTCCCTAATAGCCATTTCTTTACTTTCAATTCCCTGTGACTTAAACAGCAAACTGAAATGAAGATTCTGGCCCTGGTAGGGAACTTATCTAAGCTCCACCTCAAGTTTCCTCCCAGTCTCAACAGCAGGAGGTGAGCAGCAGCCACCAAGTGAGTAAGAGAAGTTCACCAGAGCTCTGCCTCCTGATACCCCCACCCCTCCCCTGGGGAAAAACCAGTCCCTGACGCCCAAAAGGCTCGAGACCCCTGGTTTAGAGCATCCTCCTGATATACCAGGGTTGCAGGTTCAAGCTCTGGTCATGAATCAACCAATGAATGCATCAGTAAGTGGAACAACAGATTGATGTGTCTGTCTCTCTCCCTCGCTAAAAATCAGTTAAAAAAAAAAAAAAAAGAATGATTCTTAAATACAAAATTGAATGCACCTCCTCTCTTAAGGACCTCCTTATGTTCCTACTTCCTTGACTTCTGGAGAATCAGTCAAGACTATTTCCTTGACTTTGGCAGTCACTCAGACTCAAACAGAGTAGTGGATACAAAAATCAGAGACTCGACTACTTTATTAGTTATGTGAGGAGTTTTGAAATTATTTAACTTTTCTGAGCTTCAGTTTCTTTGCCTGTCATTTGATGTTAATGGCTGAATAAAATTGTGAAGATGTTCACTATATTCATAGGAGATACTCAATACCTGAAGGTTCCTTCTCAATCTTTGTAGCCCATCATCAACTCCTGTGCATCTTTCCTTCATATTAAACTCTTAAATTTGGCTCCTCTTCTCTATTTTCAATTAATCCAATTAAATTATCAGGTTCCTGGATTTCCGAAATGGCTTGATAACCTTATCTCTAGTATCTTCTGCTATTTATCTCATAACTTACATTATCTTCTTTAATTATGGAGCATATCTGCCTACTAATCTCACATTAACCTCACTGAACCTTCAGTTTCACAACTTACATGAACAACTAACTCCCTATTGCCTATAATACAAATTGTTTATTGGCATATCTTAATCCACCTCATTTCCAATGATTGCCCTTCAGAAGGCCAGTAACTGTGAGACTGTGGTTAGGTTACTTATTCTGTTTCTCTGTTAAACTCTACCTTAGAATTGTTAAGATAAAATAAGAATAGACTTAGAACACTGCCAAGCACACAGTACAGTACTTTCTGAGTTGGATGCAGTTACACATAGCTAATGAAGCTTAACCTTCAGTGCAGCTCACTAGAACAGACCCCTTCCGAAGTGACAGAAGGCGCCCCAGCAACTTTGTGCCCACAATTTTATATTATTTCCTTACAGAGGATTCAATAAATTACATAAGCCTCGGGACCCTTTACTCACTAACATTAAACTATTATGATACCTAGAAGGCAAATTTTTGCCTTTCTCTACCCTCATAAAGTACTTTCATTCTTCCCCATTTATCAAATAGAGACAAGGCAATGTGCTTGACACTGCAAAGGAATCAAAGATTTCTGACCCCAAGGTATATTTTCAAAAGGAAAAAGAAACCAACATTTAAAATAAGAATAAAAAATAAGTTACAAATAAAATGCTATGGGAATCCAATGGAAGGAGATCTGGAATAGTGAAATAAAAAGCTTCATGGAAAGAATAGTATTTGAGGTGGACTCTGAAAAAGGATAGAATTTTAGTCGACATGTGTAGAGAAATAGAAGATATATTAAACCTCAAAGGATGAGAATTCAGAAGCTATATGCGATTTATTTTATACAGGTGTAGTTGCTCTCAAGTCCTACTAAAGCAGGAAGCTTTTCCCAACCATAATTCATCCTGATACTTCTTAGAGCTACCTAGAATCACTGTCTATCCAGTATTTTTGGAATCTACATACTTAATTATAAATGCTATAGAAAATAAGCTTCACAGGTATTTCCAGGTATTTTAGATTACCAAATAGAAAAAAACTTTGGACTGGCTTAAGAAACTAGTCAAATTAGTATTAGGACATATCTACATTAATCAATAAAAGGGAAAGAATAGATGCTGAGCTCTAACTCATATTTTAATCACCAAGTGAATGCAAGGGACTCAAAATATATACTGGTATGTACTTCAAATTTTAAAACACACATTCAATATAAAATAGTCTTCATTAATAAGATTCCAGGAAACATTATAAATGATTATAAATTGTTAAATTTCAGGGAAATTACCTTCATAGCTGTTAACAAGAATAACACCAACACCTATATTTTTGTTGACCTAAGTATGCAGAAACACTGAAGTAATTTATCTACCATAGAAGTGGTCAAATACTATATTTCCATACACTTAAGTATCAAAGAGACAGTCTTCCATTTTTCTACATTTCCATACTGTATACCTACTATACTACTCTGAATAAAGTAAAGACTCAGAGAACTGGTAATTCCACTAGTCACTCCAACCCACCCTCCAATCATGATGAATAGATTAAAAGTATGGCTTGTTTTGTCAAATTTAACACTGCCACAATATTAATTTGAAAGTCTGCTTATCATCTAATGAGAAAAGCGATGAAACTACCAGAATCACCCACAAGCAAAAAGCCCATTTCATCATAATCTGTCTGAAAATATATACCTATTACACCATGAGTTCCATACAGATTCCTGAATTACAAGATACATTTAATCTAGAGAAACCCTAGAGAGCTTCTTTACTGAAAATCTTTCGGTGAAATTCCAGTAATGATCACAGTATCAACACACAACATAATTTTTCTGCTATGCAAATGAGTTAACACTTGTAAGCCTTAGTTCTGACACATTAATGCCTTTCTTAGGCCCTTTCTCACCAGCCTTCTAAATACATTATAAACACCTAATGTGAAACAATTCCAAAAGATGTCCAAATGCTTGGCCAAAGTATGTATACTGGAAGCAGGGTGATTTCTTAATAGCTGCACATGACCTAGGATCTTATGACCAGCTTGTTGAGAGACTCGCCCCAGCTCCCTCTTCTCCAGGTTAACTGCTAGCTCCAGCCATTTCTAAAAGTTTAACAGGAATGGAGAAGGAAGTGAAAAAACAAAACAAAACCAAAAAACGCAACGTGGATCTTCTCACAACTTTAAGAAAAAATAAACAAACAACACTCCTCATGTACTATTAAAAGATCACCCACCTTCTCTCTTAAAAAGAGGCTCATCGATTGTAACTAATTAGCCTTAGAGTCGTACAAATGAACTCTCTGCTTTGCTAAAATTTTGAGAAAGAAGTTTTAAAAGATACAGGAAAGGTAGTATGACTGCAAGAATATTTTATTAAATAAGTCTCCTTTCTGGACTAAAGGTCAGTCTCCATTCCAGCACGTTCCAAGTTACTATGAATATTTTTTATACTAACGACGTGGCGATTCAATAGCTCTTTTCCGAATAGGGGTAAAGGGTGAGGGGAAAATGTACAAAAGTCCTCCTCAGTGAGATCTCTCCCTACATCTAAGCTGGCATAAAAGTCCTCCTCACTGAAATCTCTCCCTACATCTAACCTGGCATAGTTTTCCACCCAGATTTTAGCACCAAGCCTAGCTGCGACGGCTTCTGTCTAAACAGCCGCATTCCCAGAACCCCGCAACCCTACTTTGCTGGGCATCTCAGGACATTTGAGGTCCGATTTACACTGCTCCCATACCCAGTTGTTCGAACACGGCCGTGGCTCAACCCGGATTCCTAAACCCAGGAGAGCTGCCGCCCGGAGTCCCAAGTCATGGTGCGCCTCCCACTCCCTAACTGGATCCGAGGTTGGGACAGGTTTCCCCCGGTCCTCGGCGGCAGGCCACTGCCGACACCCAGGGCAGACAAGGAGCACAGTCCCTTCTCTCTTTCCCCACTCCAATCCCTGGCCCGGGCACTCCAGTGGGAGAACTCTGCCCTGCACCCCGGCACATTCTGCAGCCTCCGCCCCAGGACAGACCGAACCTCACGCCCAGCCCCACCCCACCCCATGCCCTCAGTGGCTCGCCTCGCAGCAGGTGAGTCTGGGGAAGGGGCCCTTGGCCCCGCGGGTTGCTCACCTTGCTGAGGACCCCGCAGCGCTCCACAGGCGGCCCGGACTCAGTCTCCGGATCCTCCTCCGAGCCCGAGGAGTTCCAGCTCTGGTTATCCGACATGGAGGCGCGACAGACGCGCAGGAGACCGACCCCCGCTCCTTGAGCTGCGCCGGAGGAGGCGCCCAGTCCCCGGGGTGAAATGTCGGGGGATGGCGAAGGGAACAGTGCCCGCTCCGGTGCCGGGGGGTGCTGGAGGTGGGACGAAGTCCGCCCCACGCGCCGCCGCCGCCGCGCCTGACACCGAGCGGACAGGGGAAGGAGGACGAGCGGCGAAGGAAGCCTGCCCTTCCAGCCGTCAGCCGCCGCCGTCGCCGTGACCCCTGCGCTGCGACCGGCGCCGCCACCCGAACTCAGCTCCCTCGATGCCAATCTCAAAAGGAGAAGAAAAAGGGGAGGAAGAAGAGACAAACCAGCTGCACAGACCCTGGTCCACTCACACCTCTGTTCCCGCCGCCATCTTCCTGCCTGGCCCACTATTTACCCTTCCCTCCCCTCTTCCCTCCTCTTCGTCCTCCCATTCTCCACCGGTTCTCCGCCCCGTTCCCTCCCAACGTCTGACGCAGCACGCCCAGGGCTTGGGGTCCCTCCTGCACCCTACCTCCGGCCCTCCCGGGTGACGACAGATAGGGAAGTGGGAGGAGCGGAGAGAGGAAAAGAGATGGGGACGCCGCTGTGCTGCATTCTGGGAGGGACCAGATCTGTCAGCCGCGTTGCCTCCTGGGAATTGTAGTCGCAATCCTGAGTCGACTGGTGAGTGTTTAGCGCGGGTAAGCCTTGTTGTCTTGGGGACGATCAAGGGATGGGTGGGTTTCGTTTGACAGTTGCGTGAGTGGTTCCCTCCGCTGCGCTTCTCTTTCAGCCTAGCGTGTTTATGACGAACCCGCCGGTTGTGCGGGGCTGGCCGTGAGCTAACTCTCCGCCGAGGATGCCGGGCCTGGCTTCCCGAAAGCCCGGGAGTATTTTGCCCCTAGCCTGGGCTGGAGTGTACTGGACCGTTCCGCCTCAACCCAGGGCCAGCGGTTTGAGACCTTTGTAGTGACAAGGGATTCCCCCAAACCACCTCAGCAAATTTTGGTGGTCTTTCGTCTCGCTTTTTAGAAATTAGACTTTACACTTGACGTCCCGCTTTTGAAGGAGAAAATTTCAGTTCCTTCTCACCAGAGCAAACACTTCGCATGGTTAGATTTCTAGAGTTTTATTTTGTGGAAAGTAATTACGAAGGTGCCAGGGAATAATTCATGCCTGAAGAATTTTCAAAGTAAAATAAGAATGTGAGGTGATAGCTTGGTGTTTCCTTTTAGCTGTGAATGAGTGTCTTCCTGAGACTCAGGTTAAACATCTCTACCGACCTACTACCGCTCAGAAAGATAAAAAAGTTAGAAGAGAAACTTTGTTTGCTAAGAATGACCAAAGTGCAATAGACGTTGAGCACTAAGGGATTAGAGAATAGGAGGCTAACTTTTTTTTTTTTAGGCTAGAATTGAATTAGTGGCAAAAGCAATAGAAAATCTAGCAGATCTTATCTAGTCTTTTTTTGCATTGATTATAAAGACAACTTTAATTACAAGCTCTTGAACTTTGTAATTTCAGGTCTTTGCTGCTTTTACAATTTTGTAAATTTCTTAATAATTGCCAACAATAAAATTCATTATTAAACCAAAGAGAAAATACCAGTTTACTGCATAGGAATGAAATTTTGGGTTTGTGGAAAAGGTACTGAAGCCAAAAATAGAAATGATAGTAATAGAGATCTATTTAACTGGGATCTTAAGGCAAGGATGGATGATTGGAAGTGTCTCAGACAAGCACCTATCTTCCATTCCCAAGATTGACAGAGATGCTGAATCTGTTGTAAATAAGTTACACATCGCTTTTCATTGTAATCAAGTGATCAATGAAAGCCATTCAGATGAGTAAAATCTTGAGATAAAGCTTTTGAAGATATTTTGTCAACATGATAATTAAAACATAATTCCAAAGTTGTCATTCAAAAGAGAAAAAAACATTTAGCACATTTTCCCTCGTTATTGAATTATAAATTACACCTTTAGAATGTCGAATGCTGTAGCAATCAAGTTTTGCTGTGCCTTCTAATCACCTAATACAGTTACACTTTCTATTTCTGATTTTTTTAAGCTTGGGTTTTAAAAGGTCATTAGTCTTAAACAAATGATTGTGGATTGTTAAGAAATTTACTTCATAATGCAATTTAGAATCATGGGAGCATAGTATATCTTTAAATCGAACTTTTTGTTCTATTGTATGCATTTCTAAGTCATGCTGGTACAAAGGTGCCCACTTACTCAACAGAAAATTGTTTAAGTTGTTTCGTTTCATTTAGTATTAATATGAGAAAAATTTCCTATTTTTCCTTTTTATTGAATTTGTTAGGGTGACACTGGTTAACAAAATTCTACAGGTTTCCGGTGCACAATTCTACAATACATCATCTGTACACTGTAGTGTTTGTCACTCCCTGTCAAGTCTACATCCAACACCATTTATCCTCCCTTTACCTTCCTCTACCTCCTCCCTGATCACCACACTATTGTCCATGTCCATGAGTTTTTTCTCCTTTCTTGTCTTTTTTTCGCTCAGTCCCTCCATCCCTCCATCCCCCTACACACGCAGTTGTCAGCGTGCTCTCCATCTATGAGTCTGCCCCCATTTGGCTTGTTAGTTCATTTTGTTCTTTAGATTCCACATCTGAGTGAAATCGTATGGCACTTGTCCTTCTCTGACTGGCTCATTTCACTTAGCATAAAGTTCTCAAGGTCCATCTATGCTGTTGCAAGGGTAAACTTTCCTTCTTTTTTACAGTGAAGTAGTATTCCACTGTGTAAATGCACCACAGCTTTTTTTTTTTCCTAACCAGGTGTCTGAGGGCTTTATTTTGAGATTACACTCCTGACTCTCACTGCCAGCCTTGATTGGTGTCAAGAAATTTCTTTTTAAAAAGATATTTGCCACGATCTTCTTTCATATTTAAAGACTATTTAAATTGTTTTGTAATTTGAGAAGGATTTTTGTATACTGATTAGAATAGAATACCACATTAGAGGTTGGTATTCATTTCATTTCAGTTGATGGGAATGCAATACAATAATAAAATATATGTCCTTTCTCTTTATTCTATGGTATGACAGTTCTGAGTTGTCTCTCTTACATAGAGCCTTCCCCAACTTTCTTAAAAATATTTCTCTTGTTAATTTTTTTTTTAACTTTTAAACTTGAATCCGCCTGGGATTTATTTTTGTATATGGAGTGAGGTGGGAATGTGTTGGGCCACAGCCACTTGGCCCAACACTTTATTGAGTAGTCTATTCTTATCCTTATATCTATGTGATATGTAAAATCCATATATATTTGTATATATGTGTCCTTTTTGGGACTCTATTCTTTTTCTTTAATATTTTTTTATTTTTCAATTACACTTGACATATAATATATTAGTTTCAGATGTACAATCTAGTGAATTGACATTTATATAACTTATAAAGTGATCACCCTGATAAAGCTAGTACCTATCTGACACCATATGTGGTTTTTACAATACTATTGACTATATTCCCTGTGCTATATGTTACATTCCCATGATTGTTTTTTAACTACCAGTTTGTACTTCTGAATTCCTTCCCCCTTTTCACCCATCCCCTCCAGCAACCCCCTCCCATCTGGCAACCGTCAAAATGTTCTCTGTATCTTTGAGAACAAAATAAATTTGTTCATTTATTTTTTATTTTTTTAATATTCCACATATAAGTTAAATCATTTGGTATTTGTCTTTCTTTGTCTGACTTATTTCACTTATAATATCTTCTAGGTCCATCCATGTTACAGATAGCAAGATTTCATTCTTTGTATGGTTGAGTAATATTCCATTGTGTATATGTATCACTTTTTGCATTAGTTTATCAAATTTTTATTTTTTAAACAGCTTTTTATAGGTAAAATTGACACAATAAGCAGCATGTATTTAAAAAGTACATACATTGATAACTTTTTTAATTTTTAATATGTTTTATTGATTATGCTATTACAGTTTTCCCATTTCCCCCCCTTTCTTAACCCCTCTGCCCTGCATACCCACTCCCACCCACATTCCCCTCCTTTAGTTCATGTCCATGGGTCATACATACAAGTTCTTTGGATTCTACATTTCCTATACTATTCTTAACCTCCTCCTGTCTATTTTCTACCTACCATTTATGCTACTTATTCTCTGTAACTTTTCCCCCTCTCTCCCACTCCCACTCCCCTGTTGATAACACTCCATGTGATCTCCTTTTCTGTGGTTCTGTTCCTGTTCTCGTTGTTTGCTTAGTTTACTTTTGTTTTAGGTGTGGTTGTTAATAACTGTGAGTTTGCTGTCATTTTATTGTTCATATTTTTATCTTCTTTTGCTTAGATAAATCCCTTTAACATTTCATGTAATAAGGGCTTGGTGATGATGAACGCCTTGAACTTGACCTTATCTGAGAAGCGCTTTATCTGCCCTTCCATTCTAAATGAAAGCTTTGCTGGATAGAGTAATCTTGGTTGTAGGCCCTTGCCTTTCATGACTTGGTATACTTCTTTCCAGCCCCTTCTTGTCTGGAAGGTCTCTTTTGAGAAATCAGCTGACAGTCTTATGGGAACTCCTTTGTAGGTAATTGTCTCCTTTTCTCTTGCTGCTTCTAAGATTCTCTCCTTATTTTTAATCTTGGGTAATGTAATTATGACGTACCTCGGTGTGTTTCTCCTTGGGTCCAACTTCTTTGGGGCTCTCTGAGCTTCCTGGATTTCCTAGAAGTCTATTTCCTTCTCCAGATTTGGGGAGTTCTCCTCGATTATTTCTTCAAATAAGTTTTCAACTTGTTGCTCTTCCTCTTCTCCTTCTAGTACCCCTATAATTTGGATGTTGGAACATTTAAAGATGTCCTGGAGGTTCTTAAGCCTCTCCTCATTTTTTTGAATTCTTATTTCTTCATGCCTTTCTGGTTGAATGTTTCTTTCTTCCTTCTGGTCCACACTGTTGATTTGAGTCCCAGTTTCCTTCCCATCACTATTGGTTCCCTGTACATTTTCCTTTATTTCACTTAGCATAGCCTTCATTTTTTCATCTAATTTGCAACCAAATTCAACCACTTCTATGAGCGTTGTGATTACCAGTGTTTTGAACTGTGCATCTGATAGGTTGGCTATCTCTGTTCTTTCACTTGGGCCATTTTTTTTCTCAGCAGGCCTGTTAGGGGTGGATCCTTAGGTGACCACCAGGGTGGGGTAACCCACATCGTTGTGTTGTGACGCTGTCTGTGGGGAAGGGGTCTGAGCTGGAACAATGGCACTTGCTCTGCTCTCTGCTGGCTTTCAGTCACTTCCCCCACTACCCACAAGCAAAGTCAGCCCTTCTGGTGCTGGTTCCCAGGTGGGTGGACTTGTGTACGTTCTAACACCCTGTGGGTCTCTTCAATGGACTCTCCTGTGAGGCTGGGAGTTCCTCCCACTGCTGCCTCAACCCCCACAGGTGTTTTCAATCGGTGGTTTGAATCTTTATTTCTCTGCACTGGAGTTCTGGGTTGTGGGGTGTGTCTCGCTCCCCAGCTGTTTCTCCCAGTTTATCTGTGTGCGAGTGTGGGACTGCCTGTTCCCTCAGCTACAGCCTAGCCTGCCCCAGTCCTCCAGCCACTACCTTGCCTCGAGTCCTCTCCACCCCAGCTCCCCTGCCTACCAGTCTGGATGAATGTGTCTTCTTTAACTCCTTGGTTGTCGGACTTCCATACAGTTCGATTTTCTGTCAGTTCTGGTTGTTTTTTGTTTTTAAATTGTTGTTGTCTTTCTTTTGGTTGTGCGAGGAGGCGCAGTGTAGTCTATCTACACCTCCATCTTGACCAGAAGTCCTATGTATCGCTTCTTTATCCACTCATCTATTAATGGACACTTAGGTTGCTTCTATAGCTTGGCTATTGTAAGTAATGCTGCAATTAATATATGGTGCATATGTCTTTTCAAAGACATTAGTGTTTTGGGTTTCTTCTGATAAATATCGAGAAGTAGGATTGCTGAGCTGGACTTCATTCTTTTTCATTGATCTGTTTGTCTATACCTATGTTAGTACCATACTGATTTAATTACTTAACGTCATATATCTGTATATCTATATAGGTATATATCTATACATATCTATATAGATATATATCTCTCCAAAATTCTCCCAATGGTTTTTTGCATTTGGATATTTTTGTGTATCTTCTCTTCTAGATGAATTTTAGAACAGCTTGTCAAATTGCATGAGAAATTCAGTTGGGAATTGGATTGAGAAAGCACTTAATTTGTGAAGAAAATAGCATCTTTACAGTATTCTTATCTTTGGCCAGGCACTTTATACACCTAATCTGACTTATTCCTTACGTATAAGGTGAATATTGTTGGCCTCATTTTAAGGATAATGAAACTGAAGCCCACCCAGTCATATAGCTTCTAACTGGCAGAATTAGGATTTGAATGCAGATCTATATGACTTCAAAGATTAACTATTTTCTTTGCTCCAGAATACCTCTGTAAAAGGAAGAATTGTGTAAATAAACAATATATACTGTAGATAAGTATATCAGAGCAACTATGCTCTTAATTCAGCTAATGATTTGAACATCATCAGTTTATGCTGTTTTATTTATCCCCAGTGTAGAATTTTTTATTTCCATTCCTGATTTTACATGAAGAAACTCATCCACAGAGAAGTTAAATAACTTTCCGAAGGTCATACAACTAGTTAAAGAGCATAGTTTCAGTTTGAGCCCAAATATCCTGATTGCAGTGTTCCTTCCCAACCCACTAGAGTCCTGTCTTCCACATCTCCTCATTCTTTCAGCTTTTTTCTCCACTACACACCAGTTCCAAAGCCTTCATCCTGGCCCTCCACTCTCACTGCCGAGACACAGAAGCCAAACAAAACAAGAAAAACAGCCAGAGGTGCTGGAATGAAGAAAGTTTGCCATTTTCCTGATCAGCAGGTAGAGGAGTGAAGGGGAATGAATATATGTTCTAGATGCTAGAACTATAGCAAGAGGGTGTCGCAAGTTGAACTTGAAAATACTGCTTTTTTAAAGATACTGCTATAAAGACCCTGTACTCGTCAGCTCAGCTGCCATACAAAATACCACCGACTGGGTGGCTGTGGTCTTTCTTCCTCCTCTTACAGGAACACCAGCCCTGTTAGTGATGGCCCCGCCCTTACAACTTCACTTAACCTCATTTAACTCTTTATGGGACCTATCTCCAAATACAGTCACGTTGGGAGTTAGGGCTTCAAATGTGAATTGTAGGGAACAGACTTTAGTCTGTAACAGAGTTTATAGGTTCTACATTCCCATAGTATTTGTTATGTTAAAGATGCATTTTGAGTCGCGTAGTCCTGTTTAGCTAACCCCGGAATTTAATTGTTCTTTATACTGCTTTTTCAAACTGAAACATAACCAGTTAAAAATTGGGGATTTACCTAAGAAACTTGGTTTTGCAAACTTAGAAATGTTCACCTGCGTCACAGAGGTAATAATCTATGAAGAGCAACAGTCTAAAACACTAGAGGACACATGAGCATGTGACTAGTACAGCTAATGTTTTTTTGCCCTTTATTAATGTCTTGAATAATTATCTGGATGGTGAAATTATAAACCATTCAAATATTCTTTTTTATACTGATTTGTATGAAGGAAAAACTGTACCTACATAGGTGTATGTGTGTGCATGTGCATATGCATCACTTGTGAGAGAAGAAAAGGTGATTATGAGTGTTCTAAAGTAGTTAAGAATTAGTTCATCTCTCCACATTCACAGTCTTCTAAATTAATTTTCAGTATCAAGTTGTTAATATCCCTGTTTTTCCATACATTTTCCTCTTGACAATCAAGGGAACTGATGATTGCAACATTTCTTTAAAGTGCCCCATCATTGTCTTCAGGTTTTTCCCCAAGTCGACACTTATTCTTCACGTTTTGATTCATAGGTAATGACAATTATGTCACAACTGCTCCCTTACTAACAAGGATAATGTGAAGCAGCCCAGTTTTGCAGATGTTAAAATGTGAAAAAAAAGTGTGTCCTGAAGCAATGAAATATGGTACTTGCTTTTCTAAGTGTGTTTCCTCATTTTTTCCCAGAGATCACTATTTATGATTTTCAAAATATAAACATATATGTGGAGAGAGCTATTTATACCATTTTATAAATTGCATTTTAAATTTAGCAGTATATTGTGAATGTATATTTCATGGCCTTTTTAATGATTGCATAGAATCACTCCATTGAAGTGCAATAAAAATTTTTTATGTTTTGCTATTACAAAAATATACAGAGCACCAGTTCAATTCTTGTACACTTGTCTGGCTCTTTTGGGGGGAGTAAATTGCTAATAGTGGACTGCTGAAGTAGAGAATATGTCCGTTTAATAGTGTGGTACTATCAAATTGTTCTCCAAAAAGGTTGCTAGTTTACACTCCTCAGTGTAGTGTGTCTGAGTTCTCCCTCCCCAGATGCAGACAAATGATGGTGGTAGGATGCCATCTGAGTAAGCTATTGAAAGAAGATTGTGATAGGAGTTTATAGTTTCAGAATGAATCTACCCTGGGAATAGTGAACGCTTGATTTTGGTTGACTAGTTGGATACTTTACTGTTATTGGTCTTATCACGGCCTTTTTTGACTGGGGCCAAGAAATAAATTCAGGGTGGCTGAAATAAGAGAAAGTTATTGTTGAGATCTCTGAATCCTCAGCTAGGTCTCTTACATATTGAAAATTTGGAAAATGAGGGCTTGGTGTTTGCCTGTCCACGTCTCAGCTGTGGTGGCATCTCTGTGATCTTGTGTTCTCCATTTGTTTCTCTGTCTCTTTCAACTGTTATCTTGCATGTTGTCCAAACTTGGCTTAAGTACCTCTCAGTTTCAGGACCATCTCTGTGTCTTCTAGCTCAGATTCTTTTTTTTTTTTTAATTGTATTTTATTGTTTATGCTGTCCCTGATTTTTCCCCCTTTGCCTACCTCTGTCCAGCCCCCACATCCCTCAGGCAATCCCCACACTGTTGTCCGTGTCCATGGGTCATACCTATATGTTCTTTGGCCAATCCCTTCACCTTTCATCCAGCAGCACCCTCCCCTCTGACATCTGTCAGTCTGTTCCATGTATCTATGCTTCTGTTTCTATTTTGTTCATTACATTTATATTGTTCATTAGAGTCCACATATACGTGAGATCATATGGTATTTGTCTTTCACAGACTTAGCTCGGATTCTTAAAAGAAACAGGTGGCTGGCCAGTCAATGCTTTAATCAGCTTTACCCAAAAGTGTGGAATATAAAGCTACCCCTTCTGTGGTTTGTTGGGAGTGGGAGGCCAACTGGAAACAACATATCTAGTGTATATAATTTCATGGTCTGTTTCTAACTTCAGGGGGTATTCTGAGGGAGAAAAAAACCATTTAACACATATGAAAATCCCATTGTCAACCAACACACAGGGAATAGCACATAATAGTATGTGATAAATGTTTAAGTGGATGTATTAGACTGCATATATTATTTTCTTCCAGTAGAATACGAGTTCCATGGAGACAATTTTTTATTTTTTCATAACTTTTTTCTGTCCTTAGTCCTTAGAATAGTGCTAAGTACATAGGAGGCATTCAGTATAACTAATCAATGCTTTATACCTTATCTTTCAGTTAATAATTTGAATCAATAAGCATACAATATGCAAAATATTATGCTGACTACTGTAGTTGAATTTAACATAGTAAAAGGTTATCAAAAGGGGATGCTTTGGGGGTTCTGCCTTCAAGGAGATTACAGTAGAAAACAAGGTAAGAAAGTCACACATCTAACTAGGATATCTGAACTAGTGTTTTCTAAGTTGAAAGGAGAGTAAAAGAGTAACCTTTACTCCTACTACTTGACAGTGATAAACCCTGTTCTCTAGCCCTGTCATCTAATTCTACTTTTACTGAGTATCTGTAGGCCACTTGCCCCAGGTCTTTTTAGTTAAAATAATGGCTATTTGGATTTTTTTATTATTATTTTATTTTATTTTATTTTTTGTTCAATTACATTTATTTGCATCCTCTCCCCTCCCCCTCCCTTCCCCTCCAGCCCCACCTCCCCTCCAGCCTCCCTCCTCCCCCTTAGTTCTGTCCATGTGTCCTCTACAGTGATTCCTGAAAACACTTCTCCCCATTGTCCCCTCCCCCTTCTCGCCTGTCTATTATTAGGCTGTTCTTAATTTCAATGTCTCTGGTTATGTTTTGCTTGCTTTCTACTTTTGCTGGTTATGATCCAGTTAAAGGTGAGATGCTATTTGTATTTTTATTTATTTATTTATTTTTATTGATTAATTTTATTTATATTTTTATCGATTGATTTCACAGAGAGAGGAAGGGTTGATTTTTATATTGTATGTGCCCAGGGATCAAACCTGCAACCATGGCATATCAGGATGATGGCCTAGCCAACTGAGCTATCTGGCGAGGTCACTATTTGGAATTTAAAAAAAAGGATGTTCTAGCCCTGGCTGGTGTAGCTCAGTGGATTGAGCGCGGGCTGGGAACCAAAGTGTCCTGGTTTGATTCCCCGTCAGGGCACATGCCTGGGTTGCAGGCCAGGTCCCCAGTGAGGGCTATGTGAGGGGCAACCATACATTGCTGTTTCTTTCCCTCTCTTTCTCCCTACCTTTCTCGCTCTCTGAAAATAATAAATAAATACTTAAAAAAAAAAAAAAAGGATGTTCTTTATTTGCTGATCCCTTCCCACCAAGTTATCATGTATATCATGTAAACTAGTTAATGAGTCTTGTCACATTAAAAATATTATAATTGATAGATTGCTCTTTTTCGGTTTGTTACTATGTGTTGACTGTCAACATGTTCCCTAAATAAAGTTCAGAAATTTAAAAGATTTATATGCTCCTCTGCAAGTCTCTCTGCCTTTTTCAGTTTAGCCTGTACTGCTTATCCCTTTGAATGCACTTTTTTTTTTCCGGTTTTGACTACTAATTGATCATATTAGCCTCTCCCAATGTTTCTGCCAGGCCTATTAAAGAATCATGTCATTTCTGTCGTTATGGTGATTCACAATGAGTTCAGAGTGAATAAGCATCCTAACTGGCTTCATCCTTAATAAGCCCATAATTTTGGATGTGCATTTAATTTATGCTAACTTAATAAATGGCATTATTTGTGTAACTGGTTTCTTTTTTATTACTATGTCTGTCCCAATTGTGCTATTATATGCATTGCTAAACTGATATTTGTGTAAGTTTATCCAATATTCATTTATATGCAATGTCGTGAGTACATCTATGTTCATTTCTAATAAATTGTAAATGCTAGGTTCAGAAATATAAGAAGCTGCAAGAAAGTTGCATATATTCATCTTTTATGACATTATACAGCATTATTGTAATTCACCTTTGCAAGTATATTCTCAAAAGTGGTATACAAATGTGTGTAAAATGAATGTAGGAATACAGAGGAGATTGCTCTCCTAATCTTCTGTGTTGGTACAAAAAAGTGATTGTATTTTTCCAGCCTATAATCAACATCTGGCTGTATTATATCTTCCAAATTAATGTTTTTCAGTTAGACTTAGATCTTAACAGATATATGTATGTCCAGTGTAAGAAACCAAAGTATACTAGTCAATGAAGGAAATTTAAAGGATCTATCAAGTTTTTAAATAGTAGAACAAACTTTTTCAGTTGCTGAGTAAAATACCAAAAGCTGTGATCATAAAAATCTAGTTCAATAAAAGCAACTTTGTAACTAATCTGACCAATTTATGTGCATTTTTTTTCTTCCCCTCCCCACTCTATGCACATTCTTTACATGTGAATGATCCCCACAGCCAAACAGCTGCAGAATTTCTCTCTCCTTCCTGTGTATGCTAGTACACAGTCCCCCTTTATCTGCGGGGGATGAGTTCTAAGACCCCCCACAGGTGTCTGAAATCAAAGGTAGTACCGCACCTCTTATATGCTATGTGTTTTCCATACATACACACCTATGATAAAGTTTAATTTATAAATTAGCCACAGTAAGAGATTAAGAACAATAACAAATAATATAATGGAACAATTATAACAATATACTGTAGTAAAAGTTATGTGACTGGTCTCTCTCGAAATATCTTAATGTATTATACATCCATCATGAATGCACTGGACAAAGGGGTAATTCACATCCATGGTGGGATGGAAGGGGATGGTGTGAGATTTTGGCAAGATTCTCAGAATGGTACACAACTTAAAACTTATCAATTGTTTATTTCTGGAATTTTCCATGTAATAGTTTCAGACCATGGGTGACTACAAATAAGGGGAACTACTGCACAGTTTTCTCTCTCTTCATCCCTCCCTCTTCCCCGCATTACTGTTGTTTATGTGCGTTGCGTATCGCTGTCGTCCGGTACTACCTCCCCTCTTCCTTTATTCCTCCGCTACCACAGCAGTCATGGCAGCAGTGATGGGGAAACTAGAGGACGGAGCAGGGGAGAATAGAAACTGGGGGGAAAATAAGTTATAGTGGAATCTTTACAACATCCCTTCCATCCTATTTGACTTTACTCACGGGGGTAGAGAAGAGAAGCTTAGGTTATGCCTGTTGATAATTCTGACTTTGATCCTATTTCTCACCTCAGCATTCCAAGCACCCCTCATCTTCTCCTCATTTTCCCATGCCCTGTGATTTATATTTATATCCTGGTCTCAACTCTAGACTTGATTTTATACATCCCAGTCTTATATTTTTGTTTTTCTCCAAGGGGAATAATTATGATTCTAAATGGTTAACAGCCCTAAGTTAGGTTATCCATTTTATGGGATGGGTATTTAGGTAGACATGAGCAATATTGCTTGCTTTCTTTGTTCTGTTTCTAAGCACCAACACTCCATTTGGACTGAAAGAATCTTTAAGTACTATCAATTATTATTATTGAATTATGCTCTTACTGCCTGGTCTTATTCTGTTACTCTGATTCATAAGATGACTTTGCATGTATATCTTAGACTCCCTTGTGTTATGCTTTTTACTATTTAACTCCCTAAGAATAATTGATGCCTTAATGCACTGCATATAGTTATTTAGGAATGTGTTGTATCTCACAGAAAGTTCTGACATTCAGCAATAAAACAATGATTTCAGAAAAAGAAATTCAAAGAGCTATGTTTTTATTCTACGTCCTGTTGTACAGAGGGAGAGCCAAGCTAGGCATGTTCCAAGCAGGAATACGCTTTCTTGCTGTTAAATAAAATTGAAATTGTATTCCATTATCTTTTATTTACATGTATTTGGTTTTGTAGAAAAAAGAAATATCAAAGATAAGTGTTCTCTAGGTTTCACTATAACAGTAAAAATCCTTTAAACAGTACACAGTATACATCTGTGGTAGATATTAGCATCTACTCTGCATGTACACGTTTTCATTTTTTCCTCAAGCTTTTGAATCTCTAACTTTTAACTTCTTTTGCTGTTACACTGAGAAATTATTCTGTTAACATGTCAGACTGTATAAAGTCACACTGTATAAAGCAATGTGTTATTTTTAAGTATTAGTAGAATCCTTATGATAGCTATTTTGTAAATGTGTTTTGCTTCCTCTTTTACTTCCCAGCCCTTTCATTATTTTACTTTTACTATAATTTCAGATCCTCTTCTTCTTAGTCAAGTATGCTGAAAATTTTTATTATAGAACATACATGTTGTTATGGTGATACAGATAGTTTATGAATGTACAGTTTATCTTCATCCTCATTAGAACCTGCTATATTATTATTATTTTTTTTAAAGATTTTATTTATTTATTTTAGAGGGAGAGGAAGGGAGAGAGAGAGAGAAACAGCAATGTATGGTTGCCTCTCACATGGCCCTCATGGGGACCTGGCCCGCAACCCAGGCATGTGCCCTGACAGAATCTGCTATATTATTGATGATCCTGATTGAGGTGCTATAAATATGAGACATATACCACATCTTCAATAGATTCATTGTTTGTAACATTTTTACATCTAGGAATATAGGCAATAAGTAAGTGTATAAAGATACTGATATGTTTTTAACAGTTACATTATTAAAAATCAAGTATAGGTTTAAAACTGCTTGTCACATAGTAAGTGTTCAGGAAATATTTACAGATGAATGGAATAAGTTTAGTTGGCTGATGATTGAAGGGAGGCTGTAGAAATGGCAATCAGCAAGGTCCAGGATTAAAGTCACTAGCATGGTAAAAATTAGAGAAACGGAAGAACTAGATTCCATCAGAGCTTTTTGTAAGGAAGCAGAACCTACCCAATATCAAACATTGTTTTAGGATTATTATGTTTAGTGTTCACTGTTCACAGAATCCTGCAGGATAGACATTATCTTCATTTTACATATAAAGAAATAAAAGTTCAAGAAGTTAGGATGCCTATATTTGAATAATTGAGTCCAGACTTTTGAACCTCAGAGGCTTATAATATGTACTTTTAATATATATAAAATTGCCCTGGCTGGTGTGGCTCGGTGGATTGAGCACTGGCCTGCGAACCAAAAGGTCACTGGTTCGATTCCCTGTCAGGGCACATGCCTGGGTTGCACGCCAGGTCCCCAGCAGGGGCCATGTGAGAGGCAACCTCCCACTGATGTTTCTCTCCTTCCCTCTCTTCCTCCCCTTCTGTCTACAAATAAATAAATAAAATCTTTAAATATATATATATATATATATAAAATTGATTTTAGTCTAAAAACACCCTCAAGCTATTCTAAAATGATTAAGCATTTGAGCATCTGTTAGAGCCAGATTACATTCTAGTATGTTGCATAGTTTTTCTTTAGTTTGACAATTTTCCTAAAAGAAAATGCATCCACATACATTTTTAAGCTGCAGTAATATCTTACTATGTAGTCAGTTTATAGTTTTGTTCTATGTTCTAATTTCCCATAAATACTTTATGTGATCTCTGGAGACTGTTGCAATTTTCCTTTTGTCTAATGTTGATAAAAGAACTATGTTTTGATTTAACTTAGGAAAAATAGTCCTTGGCACTTATCATCATTTTAATTTTTATATTTTTGAATAATTTATTAATAATCTTGAGAAGTAACAAAGGGATAGTGAACAACTTCATTAGAAATTATAATAAAAATCAAAATTTAAATAAACTCAAATTTTTATCCCATATTTCCCTAAAATAGGTAGTATCCTTTTAAAGCAAGTAGCTGCTCATCAACTTTTATGCATGGTCCTGGAACTATCCATCTTGTAAATAAAGGTTTCAAATTTAATATGCATCTTTTTTTAAAAGATATTATTTATTTTTAGAGAGGGGAGAAACAACAATGTATCTCTTAAATACCCCCAAATGGGGACACGGCCTGCAACCCAGGCATGTGCCCTGACCAGGAATTGAACCAGCGACCCCTCAGTTCACAGGCTGGCACTCAATCCACTGAGCCACACCAGCCAGGGCTTAATATGCATCTTTTTTTTTTTTTAAGATTTTATTTATTTATTTTTAGAGAGAGGGGAAGGGAGGGAGAAAGAGAGGGAGAGAAATAGCAGTGTATGGTTGCCTCTCATGTGGCCCCCACTGGGGACCTGACCCGCAACCCAGGCATGTGCCCTGACTGGGAATCGAACCGGGACACTTTGGTTCCCAGTCCGTGTTCAGTCCACTGAGCTACACCAGTCAGGACCTTAATATGCATCTTTAATAGATCTAGCTTATCGTTACTTAAGGTCTTTTTTATCTTGCAGTTATGTTGTCAAAATGCAATAACATTGAAAACTTTGACATCTCATAACCTTGTTAAAGAGAAAGAACGATTTTGCATAATTGCAAAACATTTTCATTTATATATATAAACACCAGTTAGAATTATAAGTCCAATAAGCTTTCATTTCTACATCACCTATTCTCTTCATATTCCCTTTTATATGAATCTACCTTAAGCATTTGCTTTCTTACAAACTATTTTAAGTAACTTTTAGTGCTCAGACATGATAAAGGATTAAAGAACACTGTCGTACATCCTGTTAGCGAAATGCTGTATTCCAAGTTTTTATTGCAAAGTACTCGGTGATATTCTTCCTGTCAAAGGACTGACTAGATGGGATTGCTGTATTTGCTTTTTATTCTTAAAAATGCATTGTTTTACTCATTGATTCTTGAGCTTCAGAAAATATATTTGAGTCATGAAAATTCATAGTCTGAGATTTTGGTCAGTTTCACCATCATTATAGTCTAGAATGCTATTAGTCTCTTTGCATTTGTCTTCTGATTTGTCTAATAATGTGAAACTCTTCTGTCAATTTTCTTCTCTTTGCTGATATGAAAAATTCAGAACTCTTACTATGTTTAACAAAAGATACCCCCCATAAAATTCCTATAAAAATGATGTCTCTATATTTCTCTTATATTTTCTTTCAAAGATTTGATACTGTGAGCAAAACACAATAAGAAAACTGAAGGATGATGTAATAGTGATGATTTATTTTACTACTAGATCATCTATCTAGGTGATGCTATTATTTCACTTTATTATTTTATTTCTGAGCTTAAAAATAATTGATAAGTAATGATTATATAATTCCTAGGATGATAAAATAGATCCATATAGAAATTTTGCAAGATAGAATTTTAGTCTGTTAAAAAATGAATAAAAATTGTTTTTTTATTATTTTTTTTGGAAGGTTTCTAAGAAAAAATAAGATATGAAATATTAATGCTTACAGATGAAGTTGCTCAAAGAAACTCAAAACCTAAAATTGGGTCTAATAGATCCTTGTGGTACACCAAGGGTTAATCTAATTACATTTCTTAATTTTATTTCATAACCAAACCTGAACAGTTGGTATTTCCTTCTCTTATCTCAGGTGAAAGGATTAGCCATTGTAATTCATTCCAAGATAATGAGTTGACCAAATAAGGAGCTTATCTTAAAGATTAAAGCACAGCTTAATATATTATTAGTTCATTTATCTTTGCTTAATCGAGTGAAATTTTTACAGTAAAAAATAGATGTGTAAAAATTCGTGTATAAAGTATATAATAAATATTTGCCTGTTGAGACATCTTAATAGGCCATTTTTGTTAGAAATACCTAAAATAACAGAATTTTTCATTTTTTTTACATAAAAGCATGGCTATCATGTAGATCCCACTATAGCAAGCATTTCACATTAGAATCATACTTTATAAATCTCAATCTGAGAGAATCACCCACAATCAAGTGCAGTCAAGGGGATCAATAACTGACATGTAGTAATATTTACTTTAGCCCTCAAGCAGACATGTGAAGAGATGTGAGCAGTAAAGAAATATTGCTGAACTCCAGAGACAAAGGTCTTCTTCAAAAAGACCTTTGCTTCTCTCTAGTGATTGTTGCTAGTTTTTTATGGAATGAGACCCAAATTATATTGTGATTAAGATTAGTATAGTGCTTGATATCGCACATGGAAGTTAAAAGAGGTACATAATTCAAACAGTTTTTTGTAGGTCACATTCTTGAAAAGGGAACTGGGAATTTTTGAAGCCTTGGAAAGACTTCTTTTTTTTCCTTATTTGGGGGTATTTTGGAAAACTAGAAAAATATGAAACTATACACAATATGAGGGTAGGAGGGGATGAGGAACGCAGCTCTGCTGCTTGTCAGGGACAGAGAAAACCTTCCAACTCGTAGAAGGACTGGTGGAGAGGAAGCAGGAGTAAAGTGTTCATGGAAAACACAGAAACCTGGTCTAGCTCTGTCCTTTGAAGGAAGGGATGTGCCTAGCCACATCATGGTCAAACTGTTGAAAATCAAAGATAGAGAGAAAAACTTGAAAGCAGTAAAAAAAAAAAAAAAAGAAATATCACCTACAGGGAACAACAGTTTGAAAGATCATAGTCTTAACAGAAATAACACAGGGTTAGAAAACAGTGGCGCAATTTCCTTATATATTTTACTAATATAATATATACTTTATTGGGATAATATCGAAATTGGTGAGTAATCATGAGGAATAGATGAGAGAATACTACTAAAGCATTTAGTACCCGCCTGGCATATGGTATAGTTTTTTAAAAAGTTAGTTATTATTAATCATACATATTTTTAGCAAAATAGCCAGCCTTTATGGAATTTAATACTTTTTATTTTTGTTTCATTTTTTCTAACTTTAGAGAAAGGCTTTTTTATTTTAAAAGTTTTTATTAAGCTTTTCCAGCTGTATCATGAGAAAGGAAGAAACCACTGACAGTACTATAAAAGAGAAGTCACTTTTGCTGTTACTTTCACTTGTACAAAGATAAGATTTAGGAAGCTCTCATTTTCAGAAAAAACAAGTCATTCTTTTTAAGTATAATGCTTTTCTTTATTTTCTGTGTTGCTTTAGGCAGAAATATAGGGCTTTGTTATTATTCCTTTTTATTTATGTTATTAGGTAAGGCAATGCCTGGTAAAAATGAACTGTTTGTTTTAGATACCATGATTATTGAAGAAATTGCTCTTCAGATCTGCAGCTGATCCCCACGTGTATTTTTCACTGTGCAATCTTTCTCACATTTTAGGATATTCAAACCTCATCTATAAATGTTTCTCTAACAAGTCATGCTTTTTAGAAAGGTCTGAATGAACATATTTTTATAACTTTATTTGAGTTCCTTGTCATCATTTCATATTTTCATTTGAAGATTTAGGCTATTAGAGAGTGCTCAAAATCATGACGTCATTTAAAACTAAATTTAAACATAGATTGTGCTTTCTGTTACAGTAATATACAATATTTTAGCTATTATTGTTCATAGCACTTTTATGTTACTTCCATTATCAGTCAACAAAACAACTATTGTTTCATCTTTTTTGGTAAGATTCCACTAATTTCCTATTTTAGCTTCTTTGTGTTTATAGTAAGTGCAATAGCTTTTAAGCCAGACCTGAAATACAGTCCCTAGTTTGTATGACCTTATCTAAGGTACCTACTAAATCTGCACCTTAGTTTCCTCATCTTTTATGAAGATTAAATAGATTAATGTACATAAATGTTAACTTCTATAGTTATTGCATTTAAAAATACTTAACTGAGGTATTATCATTAATTTTACTCCTTTCTGTCTATTAATCTGCCCATCATTCATTCATTCAACATACATTTATTAAATAACAGGCTCAGTGGCCTAGTACTGTACCACTTTTTGCTCTCTTGAAATCTGTATTTTAGATGTCTTAGGTACTGCAAAAAATATTGCCTTTTTTTTTCTTTCATAGATTCTAGGAGAAAATAGTCATATGGCATAAAAGTTGTTCACTTGATCAGTTTATTAGTATGTTTAAAATTTTCAACTATTCAAATGAAAATAATAATCTTTAGTACAGTTGTTTTATGGTAGTGCTACTTAAAATGTGGTCCGTGGATCACCATTGACCTGTGATGAGATAATCACAGAATTTCAGAATAAGCTAAAATTTTCTCTCACAGTTTCTGTGAACCAAGGATCCCAGCTTTGCTTAGCTGGGTTCCTGTACCTTGTAAGGTAGCAGTGAGACTTGTCCGGGCTTATCTGAAGACTTGACTGGAGGAGGGTCCACTACCAAACAGCTGGCCTCCTCAGATGAGTAGTCCAAGTAAGACTGAGAGCTTCAAAGATGGAAGTCACATCCTTTTATAACCGATTTTTAGGCATGAAACGTCATCACTTCTACTTCTGCTATATTCTGTTTGTAAGAAGTGAGTCAATTACACATCAGCATTTGGTTCCTGTACCTTGTTTTCCTGGTATCTATGAGTATCATTAAAGGTAATTCTTTTAGTAATATTAGGAAATGTGTAGTTCATTTGTAGATGAAATTTTGTTTTTTAGTGTTTTTAGTGTGGCAGTGTAGAAATGAATGCTTTTTATGCTGGAGACTACTGTCAACATTCGATCAATTTTCATAATGCTATACTATGTGCAGATTTAATAACAGGGTCAGAGTTAATCATAACAATTTACTGGCATTGGGCAAGTGGTTTTGGCAAAAAAGATTAAGATTAATTTAGGTTTTAGCCCTGACTGCTGTGTCTCATTCGGTTGGAGAATCATCCCATAAACCAGAAGGTCTCGGATTCGATTCCCTGTCAGGGCACATGCCTAGGTTGCAGGTTCAGGCCCCAGTTGGGGCACGCAGGAGAAGCAAATGATCAGTGTTTCTCCTATTGGTGTTTTATCTCTGTCTCTCTAAAATCAATAAGCCTGTCCTTGGGTGAGGATGAAAAAAAAAAGATTAATTTAGATTTTGCAAATATGCTAATACCAATATTGTCTAAAATTCTGACATCTAATAAATTTAATCTCTTTAGAATAGAGTAATGCCTTATTTTAATCTTTTAGGAATTATAGTCATGTAGCAAGAAGCCAGACTTTAAATCCCCAAACTAGGTTGCTATTATTCTTAGCTCTAAACCTTTTTAGTAAAGGAGGTAATAAGCTATCTTTGTCTAATCTCTTTTGAAATAAATGGATGTTGTTTTTAGAGTCTACTTGACTCCTAACCCTCTGAGGCCTGGTCAGGAAGGTTAGTATTGTAATGGAAATCAAAAAGTTTCACAAGAAAATCAAGTGTATGGGATTCATTTTTTGTTTTTTAAGAAAAGTATGGTGTTCTCCATACACAGAGATGTGTTTTACTTACCTGTGAAGGTTAAATAATACCAAATGCATTTTTAGATTAAGGGATTAAAACGATCTGTTAATATAAGCATTTGTCAGGTATTTACATTTTTTTAATATGCACATTCTAAACTAGAGTTCTAGACATTTTTGGGGGGATATTCTGAGATTTAATTTAAAACTTTGAGAACTCGATTTCTTCTTATAAGTATATTAATTTGATTTTTACATTAAAATTACATGTATTTGCCAAACTTCAATAATATAAAGTATTTCTACATATACTCTAGACAGTAATACATATGATTTTTCAATCAATCATGCCAAATGCATTATGTCGTGCATTCATACAGTTAAGCATTATGAGATCAAACTCAACATTAGATATTAATGGTGAGATTTCATGTGTATGTGAAGACTTTCCTTTATATTGCATTCATTGACTTGAAGTAAACTAATATAACTGCTTGATACCTTGCTTTGAGTTTTGGATCATGTCAGTAATAAAGCCTTAAAGCCATGGAGAATGTTCTCTTGGTTTACTGAGTTCCACAAGCTCTGAGGTGGGGGTAGTGAGGGGTGGAGGGAGTGGCGGGTTATTTGTTCTTTCTCACTTCCTTAACGTTACGCCTAACATTTTGAGTATGTGTTGGTGGTGCGAGACTTTTTTTCCCTTGTCATTTATTTAGGAATGCTGATTTTTCTTGTTTTTCTATTACTTCTCAATTACATGCTCATGTTTCTAGCCAGCCCTGCAGGCTTAGTCACATTTTAGAGAAAAAGTAAGAATGAAAGTGAGAGGAGAGAATCCACATTCTTGCATGCTTACTATGTGTTTACTGTGCTAGGGCTCTTACATATTAAACATTTAACCCTCAACAACCCTGGAAAATAAGTGTTACAGACCAGGAGACCAAGATTTATAGACCTTGAAATCCCATAAATTGACCAAGAAGACACAGCTAATTAAGTTTCAGAGTTTAAATTTAAAACCAGGAGCTATCTGGCTTCAGAGCACGCACTCTTTGCACTCTATCACGTGCCTCCTGGAACTGAACTCTTTATTAAGTTTTCTGTAGGTTAAAATAAACAGTTAGCATACTTAGCTCTCATTAAGGAAAAAATAGATATCAATAAATCTGGACTGCTTTTCCTTTTATGAGTTAATAGTTCTCTTAGCTACATAAATTATTTATTGTGTAATAGATGATGGTTTAATAAATTATTCTAGCTCAGTGTTTTGCAAGTTTTTTTTAACCAAATGCTTCCTTTTACAAACCTTCCTTTAATGTTACTTGAAACTTCAAGACAAATATCACTAAATACAAATCATTATTATCTCCCCCCAACCAGTTACAGCATATAACCCTGGGAAGAGGAGAGGTCATCTCATCAATTGAGAATAAATATTTTTGCTAACTTAATGTAAATTCCAGATGTTGTCGTTTTGTTATCAGTTGCTCTTCTATATCATATCTGTTTAAATATATTTTTATAACAGTGTTAATAATAGTTTGTAAATGGGTTGTAAATGTTTTAAAACCAAAGTCCTTTAACAGAGTTTGATTTTTAAAAAGTCAGATTATTGTGGAATTTTGATTCATTAAAGCAAAGGGATAGTATGTGGGTGTGTATTAAATCATTTTGGTTCAATCACTCCAAAATCACAACTTCTTGCTGCTATTTTTTGTTTTGTTTTGATTTTTTCCCCCATGCTTGACTAATTTTGGAGTACTATTTTCTGGATGTTTAATTTTTTTTTCTGGCTTTCAGGAATTGTATAAGATCAGTAAAATAAATAAAGAAAGAAAGAAACAAACAAATAAATAAATAAATAACAGTAATGATTTTCAGAGCCTGACTTCTTATGGAAACCACCTTTCAAAATTCATCAATAGTAAACAAGGTATCTGGAAACTGTTACTGCAGTCTTGGAGTTGGTAATAATTTCAATATATTGTTATCAATGTTCAATAGATATTTCTAAGGAATTAGGAAAATCAAAGAAATGAAGGTTACTGCTACCTTTCCCTTGTCTGTAGGCTGTGTATTTAGGCTTTTACATTAGTGATAGAACATGTATGAAGACATTGTAGGAGAGCTCCACAGCAGTTTTAGAACAAAGATTTAAAGAAAAATTTGCGGTTTTACTTAAGATTTAATTTGCCAAGAGTTAGGTTGTGAAAGTGCTTTCAACTCCTGCCATAGACTGTTGGAGCTGTAAGAAACCTAAGAAATCAGCAGTGAATCAAGAAATAATGTCAAGATTAAAATTCATAAAAACTAGAGCAGTTTGTCAGAGGAGGATAATGGAAAGGGTCATTTTTCCAGGATAGGAAAATAAAATAATATCTTGTACAACTCTTTCTGTACAATTTATTAAATTTATTTTTTAAATATTTTCCTTCTAATAATGTAGAATACAATACAGTATAGTGACAAAGAGTATAATGGCTCAATTTTCCAGTAGTAGTGTAACCCTATCTTACTATTCTGGCTTCTTATGTAATTTTATATTAAAGTGGTGACATTTGTGTAAAACTTAAAAAATTATTACTGTACTGGCCCTGGCTGGGTAGCTCAGTTGGTCACAGCATCGTCCAGATATCCCAAGGTTGCAGGTTCCATCCCAGGCGAGGACCCATGCAAGAATCAACCGATGAGTGCATAAATAAGTGGGACAACAAACCTCTCCCTCTCTCTCCCTCTCTATCTCCCTCTCCCTCCCTCCCCTCCCTTCCTCCCTCTCCCTCTAAAACTAATACATTTTTTAAAATTTTAAAAAATTATTACAGTATCTAAAAAGGTACTATACTATAGAACACAGGTGGCAAACACAAGGCCCGCGGGCCGAATCCGGCCCTCCACCTTGTTTTGTCTGGCGAGGCACCTTGTTTCTACCTGGCAGCAGCGCTGAGCTCCTTGCCCCTAGTTAAGGAGTAGTTACATTCATAGTCCTAAAATTACATTCGGCCCTTTGAAGGCTGATGTGGCCCCCGTGAAAATGAGTTTGACACCCCTGTAGGAGAACCCTTTCCGCTTTTTATTAAGAACATATGTATTCAAATATCTTTTAAGCATTGTGCACTTTACTATAATACTTCAACTAAAACAAAATTAGTCTGTTCATTATCACGACTGTTTTTTTGCTGTCTTGCTCTAGTACCCAAAGACAGAACCTCTCCGCCTAACTCCTTCATGTTAATAAATCAACATCCCAGAAACAACCAACTTCTATAAGATATAAATTTAGTTTTTCACAGTTGTTAAATATCTTGAGTATGTTTATTTCTGAGTATAAACAAAATTTTCATTGTTAAAGAATCTGCCAGACTTTTTACAAAATATGCAATTCATCATGAAAATAGGAACTTCACTTTGGGTAATTTACCTTTGAATTGACACTTTAGTTAATGTGTTTTGTGTCAGGATACCTTCTGTTCTGTACTAAAGAAACAAATAGTTTCAATTTATTATTCTATAAGAGTGCATTTTATATGTCTCTAAGATTAGGTAGAGTGTAGGTTTTTTTGACTGCCTCTGCCCATTGTTTTTTGGAATAAGTTAAATAAATAGAAAACACAGGAAGGAAAAAGACACCTGAAAAAAAATGTGTATGGTTCTCTATTACACAGTAGTCTTTATGCTCTTGGTGAAAACTTGAGTTTTCTTTTAGCTTACATATACTTGGTTTGGATCTGTGGGGTTATAATATTTTAGTTATTTCTCTCAGCCATACATGCACATTTAAAAAATCTTTCAAATAATCCACTCTAAAGTAAGTTTGAAATTTTTGTACATCTTATTTTGTAAAGATAGTAAAAGGTGAAGCTAAAAAGTATAGTTGTTCCTGTCATGTAAGAATAGTGGGTGTGTGGTTTGAGAGTGTGTGTGCACATATGTTTGCATGAAATAATTAGAGATAAACGTTGGACATAATCTGTAAAGTCTTGGGCTTGTGATTTTTATTTTCTTGAAAATTAAAAAAAAAACAGGAAATAAAACTGAAAAAAGAAATTTTTAAGCCAGACATTTGAAAATTACTACTTTAAAATCAAGGTAATATTCTTTAATTTATTGTATTTAAATTTAGATATTAAAAAGAAAATATAATCACAGTCTGAAGTTTTTTGCTGGGTGCTTAATCTATTCAAACAAACATTAAATATGTGAATATTTGGAGGGTTTAAAAATAATTTTTGTTTTTAAAATATATAGGGTTTTTTTTCTGGAGGATTATTGGGCTTGGTTATTTATAGTGTAATAGAAATACGAAGCAAGCTCCACCTAGGAACTCCCCTATAGTTTAGTGTTTTCTTCTTCTCTTCTTTACCCTCTTCTTTCTTTTTCTGCTCCATTCCCTCTCTTTCTCTTGTTAGTATATTTTGCATATTTTCTGATATATTAATTCTAGGTCACTTTGGTCAATATACTTAGTGTTTGTGATATTGTTTACATAGATTTGTGTGCTTTTTTAATAGGTGGGTGGGACCCTACCTCACAAAAACTTCCTTAGAATCCCTTTTGAAAAATCCTAATTTTCCATTCTTATTACCTCCAAAAACATTGGTTGGCCTTATGTTTTTTAAGTGGTAACCTGAATAGTCAGTGGTAGAATCAGAGTGGGAAGAATTTGAATATTTCCAGAGAAAATGTGCTTTTAAACAATATGCTTAACCACAAGAACCCAGAGTCCTTTCCTTTGATTTGTGCATTACTGTATGTGCTTCTGAGTTGAAGTGAAACAGGTTATTCTGTAATATCAAGCTATAAAAATGTTTGACAATTTCATTTTTCAAAAAAATTTTTTTTTATAAAGTCACAGTTATATCCATTCATAGATTTGGGACTCTATATGTGATCGTGCATAGTAATCATAGGGCAAATACTTTTTTGGAAGCAAAACAAAATTTATTTGTATGATCTGTGAACTTTGACATTTTTTCAAGGATTCTTACTTACAGTGTACCCTGTTTCCTTATACAGTCTCTTTATCTTCAAGAGAAGAAAGTAAGTCAACTGATTTTTCACAGCTTTGAAAATTTGCTTAACTTACTAACGACTATTTAGTGAGTTTATCTTATAGCAAACACCATACTATTCACTGACTTTATATGCTGCCTTTCTAATGCCACTGGTACTGTCAAATCTCACATCCCAGAAAAATATGGAAAATCTCCATACTTTGTGGTATTCCATGATCATCTCTGCTAGAAGTTCCCCCTTTCAATTTATGTATTTCTAAAGAAACTCAGTAAGAACTAATGGGAAGAAAAGACATAACCAGGACTAATGAGAGATTTTAGAAATTTGTAAATAACAGAAATACTAAAAAATAAAAACAGAAAACAGGCTTACCACAGTGACATAAATGAAAATTCCGAAAGGAACTGATAGGGACCCAAGTATACTAAAACTTAGTCTGTTGTTTATTACCTTGTTTATCAGAGAATAATAATTTTTCTTAGATTTAGATATAATTGGGAAGTATTTAATTAAAGAAATTAAATTTAACTAAAGCAACTTAATTTCCCGAAGAAGAAATATAAACTAGAATCTTTTGAATATTAATGGAGCCTAGTAAGCATTCTATTATGTAAGTTCAAAATATTCTTATTTTCTCATACAAGTCCTGAAAGCTTAAAAAAATTATTTAACCATTAAATATCTTAGAAAAATAAGAGTTATAAAATTGGAGGTTGTTTAAGCTCATATACTTGACCTCCGTACATACTTAATGTTGAAATAAGGAAAAACTACAAATATTTTTAAATTATTAACTTAAGAAAAGCAGTTTTTCTCCCATCTTTTAATGTGATTATGTGACCTTGGTATATGAATAGAAGATTGAGAAAATGATATAAACTGAATAGGAGGGTAGACGGGAAACAAGAAACTGGGATCCGGATTATTAAAGACTGGATTGTTCTAGAATGAAATGAGGTACCACTGTATAGGTTTTAGCAAAGGAGTAATGTGGCCTAATTTGTGATTTAAAAGAATAATTTCGGGTACTATGTTGATAATTGACAGTAGGAAGAGAAGGGCAGAAACAAGAGACTATTTAAGAGGCTATTGCAATAATCCAGGGAAAAGATAATAATGGTAGTTCAGACTAGAGTGAAAATAAGGAGAAGTGGCCCTGGCTGGTGTAGCTCAGTGGATTGAGCGCGGGCTGGGAACCAGAGGGTCCCGGTTCGATTCCCAGTCGGGGCACATGCCTGGGTTGCGGTCCCCAGTGAGGGCCATGTGAGAGGCAACCATACATTGCTGTTTCTCTCCCTCTCTGTCTCCCTCCCTTCCCCTCTCTCTAAAATAAATAAATAAAATCTTAAAAAGAAAATAAGGAGAAGTGGTTAAATTCAGGGCACATTTTGAAAGCAGAACACACAGGATTTCCTGACAGTTTTGATGTGGGGTGTACTAGAAAGAGTGGAGTCAAGAATAACTACAAGGTTATTTGCATGAGCAATGGGAAGGGATTAGACTTGCCTTCAACTGAGATGAGGAAGTCTGCCACTGAATCTGGTTTGGGGGATGGAGGCATATGAAAAGATCGATTTTGGACACACTAAACTTGAGATGTCGGATGTGCATTTGGAATGGATCTTCCGACTTGGAAGTCTTAGTCTATAGATGCTGGTAAGCCCATGCCCATGAAATGGGACATAAATGGACTGGTAACTGGGCATAAATGAGACAGGATGATAGCTGAAAACTAACTCTAACTATCACAACTTTTCCTATTGCCAGTATTGCTGATGGCCCAGTTCTTCTGACCTAATTAAGAACCAAACTCAGCCCGGCTGGTGTAGCTCAGTGGATTGAGCGCGGGCTGGGAACCAGAGGGTCCCGGTTGGATTCCCAGTCGGGGCACATGCCTGGGTTGCGGGCCAGGTCCCCAGTGGGGGCCATGTGAGAGGCAACCATACATTGCTCTTTCTCTCCCTTCTCCTCTCTCTGAAAATAAATAAATAAAATCTTTAAAAAAAAAGAACCAAACTCAAGTCTTCTCAGAGTTTTCGGCCTAGTAGTATATCATATGTGAAGTCGTAAACATTCATTAAATATTTGTTTTCCTTTCATCATTTAAAGGACAAGGCAGCTTAAATGCAGATATGCAGATGTCTACATTTAGCCTCTTCACTCTTCGGTAGTGTTGGTTTGGGGAAATTATGAATGAATTGAATTTATCTGTTAAAGCATAAGGCAAAATATCAGGTAATATTAGGCTGAATGTAATAGTTGAAGAGAAAAAATCCAAATAATAAAAGCAGAAAACTAACCCGTATTCCCTTGGGCACTGAGAAACAGTGTCACCAGTGGTTTCTGTACTTTGGGGAATGTTGGAATTACCTGGGCATCTCTTAAAAATACTGATATTTGGCTCATACTCCTAGACCTCTGAATTATTTGGTATGAGATACAATGTGGGTATCAAGAGTTTTAGAATTTCTCCAGGTGGGTCTAATGTACACCAAAGTTTGACAACTACTTTGATATACAGTATTTTTTTTAACTATTCTTTTTTTAAAGATTTTATTTATTTATTTTTAGGCAGAAGGGAAGGGAGGGTGAAAGAGAGGGAGAGAAACATCAAAGTGTGGTTGCCTGTCACGTGGCCCCCACTGGGGACCTGTTCTGCAACCCAGGCATGTGCCCTGACTGGGAATCAAACCGGCAACCCTTTGGTTCGCAGCCCGCACTCAATCCACTGAGCTACACCAGCCAGGACGATATACACTATTTTTTTTCTAATGGAACTATCGTTAATAATCACAGTATTCAAATTCCCTTTCATAATTTTTTTCATTCTTTGCCCGTACCAAAAATGGAAGCAACATTGAGAAAAAGTCCTCTTACAGGCATTATGCCAAGTGAAATAAGTCAAAGAAAGAAAGAAAAATACTACGTGATTTCACTTATATGTGCTATCTTTAAAAAAAACTAAATTCATAGATACAGAGAACAGATTGGTGGTTGAGAGTGAAGCAGGAGTAAAATGGGTGAAGGTGGTCCAAAGGTAAAAACTTTGAGTTTTAAAATGAATTAAGTCATGAGGATGTAATGTACAGCATGGTGACTATAGTTAATAATAATGTATTGCATGTTTAAAAGTTGCTAAGAGAATAGATCTTAAAAGTTCTCATCACAAGAAAAAAAATTTAACTATGTATGGTGATGGCTGTTAACTAGATGAAGTGAATGAGCTCTCAATTATGTAAATAAGAAATCACTGATGTAATTTGTTGTGGATTCATGGCAGCTGTTCACCTGGTCATTTATTTATAGCATAGGTGAACCTCAAATTTGGAGGCAGCTGGGATGTTATGGTAGCTTCATTAGACTTTTAAGTAAGAAGACTTGGATTCAAATCACAATTATTTTGCTTATTAGCAGAATTATAATGGGTGATTCATTTAACCTTCCTGTAATTCCAATTTCTTTATCCCTTACATGAAAATCTATTTTGCATGGTTATGATAAAAAATTTTTAAAGCTAATATAGATGAAGGTAAATTATAAAGAACTATATAAAAATATTAAAGAATTATTATTTGAAAGGAGTTTTCATAACCTTAAAGTGATATAAAATGTAATAATTTCTTGAAAGTGAATAGATTATTATTTTTTCCATATTTTTTCACTTCCACAAGAATGGAGCTCTGCATACAATAGGTAATAAATGCTATGAACTAAACATATTTAGTAGAGGACGTATTGTTTCGGATACTAATAAAGGGAAAACATTCAGGGAAACTCAGCTTGGGTTTCAACACAGAAATTGTCACCGATTAGCAAATTTGTGTCAGTAGACATGTTCTGATTCTTAGGTTTCTTTTCTCTGGAATTGGGGATAATATTTACTTTTCAGGACTGCTGTGTGAGATTTAAGTGTAAAGCACCAAGCATAGTGGCTGACACAGAGCTTGCAGGAAACGTTAATTCCATGTTTCTCTCCAGTCGTACAATAATCTTGGAATAGTAATTTAAAAAGCTGAATAATAATTTCTCAGTAGCCAAAAATTCTTAATAATCATTTTTATTTGTTTTGCTGATTTCTATGTATTTTAACTTGTAAGTGTCCACCTCCCTCCCATCCCCAATGCTTTGAAAAGCAGTTTTTGTTTTGTATGCTTTTCAGGTAATAAAAAAGCCATTTCATGTTAAGTCTACACAATGGACAGCACAAAGGAAAAGAATGGCAGTTACAAAGATGACCTTCTGCTTAGGATGGGACTTAATGATAATAAAGCTGGGATGGAAGGATTAGATAAAGAGAAAATAAACAAAATTATAATGGAAGCCACAAAAGTAAGTTTCTTATTTCTTTCAATATCTTTAATTTAGTAACTTTGATTGAAAATCAGTAAGTTTTAAACATCCTTTTTATTGTAATTTCTAATATTTTAAAACATAATATTGTTAAGCTACAAATAGGTATGGAATAATCTCCTTTCTAGTCTATTGCTCTTGCCATCCAGTTTTCTACTTCATGTGTACATAATATGTATGTAAAAGCAAAGTATCATGCACTTTTTTACACTTTTTAAAATCCCAGTAGGAAAATACTATAATTGTTGCGTTTTTTATTTTTGCTTGCATTAATGTAACTTGGAGGTCTTTCTGAAGATCTTTCTGAAGAATTAAAGATCTTCATTCTTTTTTTTATGCTACATGTGTGGATATAATTTATTGAACTGGTCAAGATCTTGATTGATGGATATATGTCATTTCTAGTCTTTTGTTTTTACAAACAGTACTACAGTGAATAACCTTGTATTTTATAACTTTACATATATGCAAGTAAAGCTATAGGAGAAAGTCCCAGAAGTGAACGCGTCCCACCAAATGTGGATAGCACTAATGGATATATGCACGTGCAATTTTTATGAATTGCCCAGCTGTCTCCTGATGCGGACCCTGGCTTGTGAGGTCCGTGGCATTGTAGCTGAGACGAGACAAATTCACAGGGACTACCGAGTCCTGTGGAGGAAGAGGGACTACACGGCCACTCTCTCAAGGGGAGAGCGCCCCATCCTGGCCTTGACAGGCTTTTATTGCTCTTCTGGGCACATTACATTGAGGATGGTCCTCATTTACTGTGCACAGGTTTGCTTTAGATGGTTACCTTTTACAGAAAACAAAGGAGAGGGTGTTGCTAATTACATCCCAAAAGAAGGATATTTGCAAATGTAAAGGAAAAAGTGGTTGAGCTGGTTACACTCATACTTGGAATGTTTAGCATAGATTTTAAGAAGTTATTTTAAAGATTTGCAGTAAAGGTTTGCTGCCTCAATTCAGGATGAGGGAGTTTTAGCAAAAAAGGCAAGTCTCAAAGTGGCCTAGGTACAATGCAGCCCTGATTTCCCACTGGAGAACCTATATGTGGGCGTGGGTCCTGTGTACTGGACCTTGCTTTCCACTGGCCTTTCTGAGTGGGAGCTGGGCATGTGCCATGCAGAACGGTCTCCTATAGTCTTCCATTGTGGTTGTATCAATTTACATTTCCACTGCCAATATATGAGAGTATGTGCTATCATGCCACAAACATGCCAACACTGTTATGATAGTTTTGGATTTGTCAATCAATGGTAACAGAGTGTAGCATTAATTTGTATTTCTCTTTTGAAAAGTGAGATTGTACATCTTTTCAAAGCTATTTGTATTTTTTTTTTTTTTTTTTTATGAACTGCTTCTTTTTAGCCATGGCATAGTTTTCCATTGGATTAGTGTTTATTTTTATTATTGTTTACTTTTTTATTTTGCTTATGGTAGCTTCTCCTGGGCAGAAGTATTTTGTTTGCTTCTTTTTATGTACTTGAATTTGTCAACTACATATGGCTTTCTCAAAGATCATGAAAAAATTCTTTAATAGTTCTTCTACCACTTTTTTGGTGTCATTCATATATTATGGAATATACATACAGAAAGGTATAAATATGTAAGAGAATATCCTCTTTATCAGTAAATGCATGCTGATATTCACAGCAGCTTCCTTCAAGTGGTTTAGTCAAAAGTGGGGAGGAAGATTGTACATGTGTGCACGTGCATACACGCACACTTAGGGCTTAGGGAAGCAATCAAATGCAGCAGGATATTAACTCTTGCTGTATCGAAAAGAGGACATGTAAGTGTTCATTGTACTGTTTTTTCAACTTTTAAAGATTTAGAAATTCCAAAATAAAAAATTGAGGGAAGCATAATTTAAGAATATAAAATGGCCCTGGCTGGTGTAGCTCAGTGGATTGAGCGCGGGCTGGGAACCAAAGGGTCCCGGTTCGATTCCCAGTCAGGGCACATGCCTAGGTTGCAGACCAGGTCCCCAGTGAGGGCCATGTGAGGAGCAACCATACATTGCTGTTTCTCTCCCTCTCTGTCTCCCTTCCTTCCCCTCTCTCTAAAAATAAAAAAAAATAAAAAATAAAAATAAATAAATACATAAAAATCATTAAAAAAAAAGAATATAAAATGTAGACACAATTTTAAAAGTACAAGAATTACGAGATGAAATAAGCAAATATAGTGTGTGGACTCTGATTGGATCCTGGCTTAAACAAATACATTTGAAACATTTAGGTGCATTTGAATAAGAAGAAGGTACTACAATATATTCATGAATTATTGTTCATTTTATTAGTTATAAAAATGCTATGATTATGTGGGGAAATGCCCTTATTTTTTAAAATGCATACTAAAATACTGTATGGAATAGCTAAATGTTATTATATCTGTAATTTACTTTAAAACAGTTCACTTTAAAAAATCAATGAAGGCAGCACGACAAAATGTTAATTGTTAAATTTCAGTGATAATTTTATATGTGTATTTATTGTACTAATCTATTTTTCTGTTTGAGTCTTCTTTGAAATTTTCACCATGAAATTTTTTTAAAGATTTTATTTATTTATTTTTAGAGAGAGGAAGGGAGGGAGAAAGAGAGGGAGAGAAACATCAATGTGTGGTTGCCTCTCATGTGGCCCCCACTGGGGGCCTGGCCTGCAACCCAGGCATGTGCCCTGACTGGGAATCAAACCGGAGACCCTTTGGTTCACAGACTGGTACTCAACCCACTAAGCCACATGAGCCAGGGCTCATCATGCAATTTTTTTAAAAAGAAGAAGAAAAGAATAAAACCTGTAAGCTTGGTTTTCAGGTTAAGAGATAGAATATTGCAGATATCCTACATGTCTCTGTCAGATCTTCTGTCTTTCTTCTCTGTGTCCCAGTACCACTTATTAAATAATCTGTCCTTTTCCTTCGGATCTAAAGTGCTTTCCCCGACCCACTGGATTATTTTTCTGTTCTTGTACCTATACATGATTTTAATTAAAATACTTTATAATAAGACTTGATATTTGCTAGAACAAGTTGTTCTATTTTTTTTTGTTTTTTATTTTTAAGAGTATGTTGGATATTCTTGAATCTTTGCTCTTCCATATAAATTTTGTATGTATATATTCATCATAGAAAAAATATATACATATATCATATAATGATATATATCATGTGATATATATTACAATCATATAAAAATATAGTAGTATATATTCCTCTAGTATATATGTGTGGAAGAGAGTTTAGCATAAATATCTTTTTAAATTGAATTTTCTAATTGTTGCTCCTCCATAGCAATGCACTTTACTTTTTACAAACTTTTATCAGAAAATCTTAAACATGCACTAAATTAAAGAGAATAGTAAACTGAATCCCTGGGTAAATATAACCCAGCACCAACATTTTTACAAATGTTGTTTTCTCTATCCCACTTACTTCACCCCTACTGAATTTTGGATGTATTTAAAATAAATCCCAATAAATTGGACAAATTCATAGAAACTTAAAAATTTTCAAAACTGACTCAAAAAGAGATGGAAATCTAGTTAGACCTATAGTAAATAAAGTAATTTAGTAATTAAAAATCTTCTCACCCCACCCACCCTCTGCCCCCAAAAAAGAAAAGCAAAAAAGAGCAGGTCAGGATGGCTTCATTGGTGAATCTTACCTGCCATTTGAAGAAATAATACCAATACTCCACAAGCTCTTCTGGAAAATAAAGAAGGATGCAACACTTACCAACTCATTCTATGAGGCCAGTATTTCTTTGATACCAAAGCCAGAGAAGCAGAAGATTCTAGGTTATTATAAATGTTAAAAGTCCTCAACAAAATTGTTGCAAACTGGCCCGGCTGGTGTAGCTCAGTGGATTGAGCACGGGCTGGGAACCAGAAGGTCCCGGTTCGATTCCCAGTTGGGGCGCATGCCCGGGTTGCGGGCCAGGTCCCCAATGAGGACCATGTGAGAGGCAACCATACATTGCTCTTTCTCCCTCCCTTCTCCTCTCTCTGAAAATAAATAAATAAAATCTTAAAAAAAAAATTGTTGCAAACGGAATCCAACAATATATAAAAAAAGATTACCTTGACCAAGTGGGATTTATCCTAGGAACACAAGTTTGGTTTGGCACCCAAAAATTAATTAATGTAATATACCATATTAATAGAGTAAAGAATAAAAAATACCTTGTTATCTCATTAGATGCAGAAAAAGTATATTTGACAAAATCCTATACTCATTCATGCTAAAAACCCTTGAAATGGAAGGGAACTTCCGCAGTATAACAAAGGGCATCTATAAAAACCTGTAGTTGTCATCATACTTTGGTGAGGAAGACTAACTTTCCCCCTGAAACCAGGAACAAGGCAAGGATGTTCAATCTTACCTATTCTACTCAGCAGTCTTGAAAGTTCTAGCCAGTGTAGTCAGGCAATTAAAAGAAATGCACCTACATTGGAAAGGAAGAACTAAAGCTATCTCTTTGCAGATGACATGATCTTACATATATATATATATATATATATATATATATATATATATATATATATATATATATAAACTCTAAGGAATTTCAACACATACCCTGAAAAGTACAAGAAAAATTGCTGAGGGAAACAAAAGATCTAAAAAAATGGTGAGGTACAAGGAGATTAATATTGTTAAGGCAGTTCTCCCCAAACTGATCTATACATTCAACAGTGTCCCCCATCAAAATTTCAGGGGCTTTTTTTTTCTGCAGAAATTGACAAGCAGATCCTAAAATTTAAATGGCAATGCAGAACACCTAAAATAGCCAAAATGGTTTTGAAAAGGAAAAATATAGAGGTGTTTGACTTTCCTATTTTGAAATTTATTATAAAGCTATAGTTATCAAGACAGTGTGGTATTACCATAAGTCTAGACAGATAGGCAATGGGGCAGAACTGAGTCCAGAAATAAATCTTTATCACTTATTGATTTTTGACAGAAGTACCAAGGCAAGAGGATATAGTCTGTTCAGCAAATGATGCTGGGACAACGGGACAGCCACATGAAAAAAAGATGAATTTAAACCGTCACCTCACACTATACTCAAAAAAATTAACTCAAAGTAGAGTTAAATATCAGAACTAAAGCAGTAAACCTTTTAGAAGAAAGGAGGAAATCTTTGAGATCTTTGGTTAAGCAAACATTTCTTAGATACCATACCAAAAGCATAGTCGATAAAAGAAAAAGTTGACAAATTGGACCTCATCAAATATCAAAAAGTTTGCAGTTCACAAGACAACATTAAAAAATAAAAAGATAAGTAACATACTAGCTTAAAATATTTGCAAAACACCTATCGGTTAAAGGACTTAACTCAGAATATATGAAGAATTCTTACAACTCATTAATAAGACAAATAACCCAATTTGAAAAATGGGTAAAAGTGCAGACATTTCACTAAAGCAGCTATGAAAATGGCTCATAAGCACGTGAAAAGATGTTCAACATCATTAGTCATTGGGGAAATGCAAATTAAAATCACAATGAGATACCATTCATACTGTTATAGCCTAGAATGACTATAATAAATAGGACAGACAATAACAAATGTTGGCAAGGATGTGGAGAAACTGAAACTCTCACACATTGTTGGTGGGATTGTAAAATGATTCAGCCGCTTTGGGAAACAATCTGGCAGTTCCTCCAAAGGTTTAGCGTGGAATTACCATATGACACGGAGATTTTGCTCATAGGTGCATAACCAAGGGAACTGAAAACATGTCTACACAAAACATGTAGGCAGATATTCATTGCAGCAATTTTTGTAATAACCAAAAAGTAAAAATAATCCAAATGTCTACCAGCCTGATAAGTGGATAGATAATTATGTTCAGTGATGGGATGATAGATAATTTTCTAAAAGTTATTTTCTTTAATGACTAACATTAAATTTTTAAAAATACTTTTAAAGTAAACGTGAAAGAGATAATCGATGAGCCATTTGATGGGCCCAGATATGCGCTGAGGACCCTGCCTAGGACACATTGTTATTTCTCCAGTGCAGATCTGCTGTCATCTCAGTTTATCCTGTGCTTGGTACTGACTGACAACAATTCTGTCATTTAGGTAGCTATAAATTTATTTTACAGATGAGGAAACTGAGACATAGAAAGATTAATTTTAGGATTGCTTAACTAGAAGTGGTGGTGCTGAGTGATGAAGTCAGTTATTCCGACTCTGCAGTCTCCACTCTTCAGCCTCTGGGCTCTCCTACAGTGTCTTTCTTATGTTGTGTTTTGTTTTCCTACATAGGGCTCCAGATTTTATGAAAATGAGCTCAAGAAAGAAAAGCAAGTCAACCAACGAATTGAAAATATGATGCACCAAAAAGCTCAAATTACCAGCCAGCAGCTAAGGAAAGCACAATTACAGGTATTGATTTATTTGGTAAATAAAGTGGAAGCTAGAAAAATAGTAATGGTTTAAATGCTTTGTGGCCGTGTTATATGTAAAAACAAGATAAAATGTAAATAAAATGTTTGTTACACTGTAAAACAAAAATATATACTTTATTTTATTAAAATTGCTCTACTTTACATAAAGACCTCACATCTAGACATTATCACCTTCATTATACAGAAGAGAAAAAGGAGTCTTAATTAGGTTAAGTAACTTGCCTAGCTTCATATGACAATTAGTTGGCAAAGTCAGAGCTTATATTCTTTTTATTATGTACATTCTTAGCAGCTGGGAGGGTCACAGGATTAATGTGACATGTTTTCTGCAATGCTGACTTTGCAAAAGAGATTTGGAGGAACATGTTAACTAATTAAATTAAAAGGTAATTTAAAACATAAATGTGTTATAGTAAAACAAAGTCACCTAAAGGGTAGAATACCTGATGTGCATGAATTTTTAAAATAAAACCGAATGTTTTATGATAAGTTTAAAATGGCAAGTTTATCAAATCAGATTCAGTTTAACAAAGCACTTTATAACATAATGATAAAATTATAATATTTATCTGATATGCTATAAAATTCTTCTCATGATAGAGCTGAGATCATAAATTCTGTGTTTTCTTTACCAAACTATAATGTGTGATTTTTTTAAACATACGCTTTCTCAGAGCACAAGCTAGTTTTTTGTCTTCTGCATTAAGTGGTCTGCTACCATGACAAGAGACTGACTTGTCTGTCAAACCATCATTTTCAGTGCTTCATAGCATGCCACTGTATGGAGGCACCGTAATTAGTTTATCTTAACCCACCCTGGTTCCAGTTTTTCGTTCTAGATACAACATTGTGGCAGTGATTCTTACATATATGTCTTTGCACTCCTATCCTGTTAGTTTCACCACAGATTGAAATCATTTTCAGCGCAAGAGTGCTGGTTTCCTCACATGTTTAAAGCTGGATTTGATCAATTTTATCATTATATTAGCTTCTGCTGATAGTGTCCAAAATCTTATTTCATGGTTGGTTTAATTTGCTCTCCTTTGCTCAAAAAGAGAAGGATTATTCTCTTTTTTGTAATTGAACTTATTGGGGTGACATTTGTTCACAAAACCATACAGGTTTCAAGTGTACAACTCAACAAAATCCATCTGCTCACTGAACTGTGTGCCCATTGCCCAAAGCAAAGACGCTGTCGGTCATCCTCGTTTATCCCCCTTTTGCCCATCTCCACCTACATGGCCCCCCTTTCCCTCTGGAAATCCCCACACTGTTGTCTGTGTCTCTGTGATATATATTTCTTTTGCTTAATCCCTTTGCCTTCTTTCCTCCAGCTCTCCAATCCCCCTCCCCTCTGACAGCTGCCAGTCTGTTCCTTGTGTCCACGCCTCTGTTTCTATTTTGTACGTCTGTTTATGTTTTTTAGATTCCACTAATAAGTGAAATCATATGATATTGTCTTTCTTTGACTGGCTTATTTCACTCAACATAATAATCTCCAGGTCCATCCATAGTATCACAAAAGATAATTGTCTTTTTACACATTTGTTAGCCATTAATATTTCCTTTTTGGGAATTTCCTCTTTTATTCTGTTAGGATGTAGGCTAAGTAACTGGCACAAGAGACCCAAAGATATAATGGTCCAAATAAGATAAGAATTTCTTTCTCTCTCACATAATACATAAGTAGTCCCAGCTGGTCGGGTAGGTCTGCTCACCGTGGTAATTTCGAGACCCAAGTTCTGCATCATGCTATTCCATCATTCCAAAGTGTTATCCTCACCAGGATTGACAAAACTGGGTTAGCCCCAATTATATTCCAGCTCCTAGTAAGGAAGAAAGAAAAAGGGAAAAATCAAAAGCAAATTATTTGCTATTATACGGTAAGAAAGAAGTTGCACACATTTCTTCAGCTCACGTTCTTTTGGCAAGAATTTAAATTTCACATCACATCTAAATGCAAGAGAACCTGTAAGGTATAGCTGGGTGGCCACGTGCCCAGCAAAAAATATATTACTATAGAAGGAAGAGAGAATGGATTTGGGGGTTCAACTAGCAGTCCAAAGCAACACACTCTTGTCTGCATTTCTAGAGACGTTTGCATCTTTTTTCTCTTGATTTATTGATCTTATATATTAAGGACTTTTTTCTGCCATTTGTTGTAAATATTTTTCCTGTTTGTTGTCTCTTAACTTTGCAGTGTTGTTTTTCCCTATACAGTTTTAAATGTTTATGTAGACATCTAACGGTACTTTTAAAAATTTTCTTGGCTTTGGTATTGTGCGTAGAGGTTACTCCTCATGAACAAGCCTGTGTGTGCTTTTAATATTTTTACAGATTTTGTTATAATCAAGGCTTTAGCCTCTTTGGAATTTGTTTTGATGTAAAGTGTGAAGTATTTTTTCTTAAATAGTGAGTATTATATTTTCCCTGACTGGTATTATTATTTCTAAATAATTACTCTCTTGTCCCGACATCATTTATTGAATCATGAGTCCTTTTCCCCTGAGTCGAAGAGGCGTGTTCATATGCTCATCTCTCACTGTAGTCGGATTTATTTCTGGACTCTCTTTTCCAATCAATTGAATCTTTTCCTGTATCAGTACCATGAATTTTAATTATTAAATGATAATAATATAGTTTAATATCTTTACTATTCTTTAAAAAATTATTTTTTCTCATGCATTGCTTTAAATAAATTTAAGCATCACTTTATCAAGTTTAAAAAAAAATTCTATTCTGTCCATAACAATATTGTTTTTAAATTGACATCGATCCTTAAACAATTTACTTTCTAGACCTCTTTTTGGTAGGTTTTATTGATCTGTAGTCTACAAATATCCTGAATTAAGTTTTAAAGATATACATGTGAGTGGTGCAATATAACAACTTCTTGCTGTTCATACTCATACTTTAGAACTCATATTTATCCTGATAATATGGAGGAAAATAAAATAACTTCACCTTGTGGAATAGAACTTCAGATTTTGTTACTGTTTTAGTTGACTATTTCGTGGGAGGCTTTCTGGCATCTTTTGCAAGGGGAATGGCAGGAAATGTGTTTTATGTTGATTGTTAAATTGTTTTGTTTTTTGAGAGCTTCCTTTAAAAAAACTTGTATAAATGGGAGGGGATTGAGGAAGTCCTAAGGAGTCTAGAAGTTCTGAGAGAACAGAGACGTTTTCATAGGAAATGCTTTTCTATTTTAGAGTTACAAAATTTCCGAATACTAGATTTTATTATGTGTGATAAGATAGTATGAACTATTGCCAGTCAAGCTGATGTAAGTAATCTCTGTAGTCATGAACTCCCATGATATGTATTTGGAACCTCTCTAAATATCCCCCACCCCACCCCATCCTCATTAGATTTCTTATAGGCACATTTTTGTAGCTTCCAAAACATCTTATTATAAAATGTGTTCATAATTGAATAGACAAATATCCATATTACAGTAGATGGCAACCACACATAAAATCAGTGTATTTTGACCATTTTAACAATTGATTTTATGAACTCGGATTTACTCAACAATTTTTAGGGTACTACTAATTAAGAAAATGAAAAACAATATTTCTTGGAATAGCCTCTTAGAAACAATACTTTTTGACATAGTCTCCTTGAAATAGATGTAATAGAAAAAAAGGATTTTTAAAAAGATGTAATATGGATGTAAAAATATACCATCAGGGTTTGGTTTCAGCTTATTTCATTGATAAAAACTTAAAAAATCTATTTTAGGGAAGTATTAATTAATGGAAAGGGCACAGACTTAGGAAAAACCTGATTTCCAGGTCTAGTTTTAACATTTACCAGCTCTATGACTTAGGGCAAATTTACTTAATTTTACTGAGTTTTAATTTCCTTATCTACAAAATGGGAATAATAATCATTATCTTAGAATGATTTTGGCCATTAAATGCATTAACATAAGAAGCACTTATAATATACACACGTCATATAATATAATCAGTAAATGTCACCTCTACTTTCAAAGTAACAGATATTATCATTAAGCCCTTACCATATCCGTTGGTAAGTTCACTACGTGTGTGTGTCTCTTTTAATTATTTCAGCCTTTTGAGGTTGCTTTAGTCCCACTTCACAAGTAAGGAAAGTGAGGGTGGGAGTCATTTGGAAGGAATAAATAAATGGAAGAAAGGAAAACGTGAATGAGTATTTCAGTAGAAGGAACTTGAAAAAAGCTGTGGTGGGCATTTGCTAGATGTGGAAAGAAAAGAGTTCAGAGAAGGGTGATTAATGAGAGATAGTAAAGGAAAATGGAACGTGTGAGTCATCAGTGGGGAGGGTTCCTTTTGGCAACTGCACACTTGCTGCAAGCACCGAAAAGTCAATAGACTGCTGAAGAAACTGCCATAGCTTTAATGTATGAGTCTAAGGAGAATTTTCCCCATTTAGTTTGCTTTCTATTTATCTTTTTCCTTTCCAATGATTCTGGGTTAAGATATTTCAGATGTTGCTCTTATTCTCAATTGACTTTATCTTAGGCATATTTCCTGGATTAATATAGAGTAATTTTCAAACCCTTGTTTTTATTAGTTTCCATGATTTGCTTACATCTTTTTTTTATGTCAGACTGCTATTCTGTAGTTTAAAATTGAACTGGAAGAATAGTGGTTTTAAATCTATATGATAAATTAGATTAATGTTGAAAGGTTTCATTTATTAGGTGTGGTGTCTTGCTGCATGAGATCAGACTTCTCCAAAATTTTTCTATGAATACTACCTCTTTTTTTAACTTTCTTTTATATATATAAATTTTATTCCTTTTCTCTCCCACCCTTCTCTCTTATGAGGGAAGAACTAAAGGCAGATAAATTCTTTCTCCTCCTTATCTGAGATAAGGTTTCTTCTTCGTACTAAACTCACGATTTAATCTCTAATACAGTAAGTGCCATTGTAAGAACAGAAAAACAAATAAGGGAGCATCAAATTCTGTGGTGCAGAAGACAGAGATTCGGTGAAGTTTCAGAGACACTTCTGAACTGACACTTGAAGGCTGTGTGACAGAACTCGGAAGGGCATTTTAGACAGAGAAACAGGCTAAAGAAGGCAGGGAGCACCCTAGGTTGTTCAGCGAGTTGCAACCTAAATAGGAGCAGACCTCCACAGAGTCTTATTGCGGCTACTAGAGACAGATGCGATTCAGTGCAATTGTGCCTAAAAGAGACTCTGCAGCCTTAACCTGCAGCTGGTGGGCAGCTAGTGTCACCATGGTGCTAACAAGCAATGCTGGAAGCAAGTTGCAAGTTCATCGAGGGGAAAAGCTAAATTATACCCCTGTAACTCTCCACCTTTGAGGAAGCTTGCTATGCGGATTTCCACATGATGGAAATTGCTTTTATTCCAATCACGCTACTTACGTATTTCTGGCTGTTTTCCCCTAAATTTTTTATTGTTTTGTTATGCAGCTAGCCATTGATCCTTTCAGTAATAGATTGCATTTATTGAACTTGTACCACATGCCAGCTACTCTTCCATGTTCTTTGTGTATTCTATCGCCCTCAATAGCTTTCTAATCTCTCTTCTCATAATTTTATGAGTTTTATTGACTTCATGTGTTTTGTAGATCAGAAAGGTCACACAAGCACCCCCAGCTAGAGGGAACCTGAGAAAGCGCGTATTTAGCTTCTTCAGCCTCTGTAGTAGAGGCTACAAGAGAAGAACCCTTGGGAATGGGTGTGTGGGCTCCATACGCCCTTTTCTTACCGCCCCACTTTGCTTATCTCTACCCATTTTCATCTCTTTCTTCTTATCAATCCAGCTCTTTCTCTAAAGAAACAAAAAAAATTCTTTACAATCTAATACTCCTTACTGTTATATTTGGCATATATATTGAAATTTTATGAAAGGATAAATTATACTTTAAATTTTCAATTTGATTTATATATAGAGTAACTGTTATCAAATTTTAGCCTTATAAAAGCAGTTCTGGGGAGGGAATGTTTATATATACTTTGGTATAATCTTTTGTTATTCATTTCCTTTGTTGCTATTTTAAGACATGAATATTATGAGTCAGATGGAAGCAGTTGTTTATTTTACCTGAACTGAAGCTTTTAGTTACAGTATGTTCTCCAAATTTATAAAGCAGTAGAATCAAATGATTCTACCTTGATATAAGCAGTTGGAAGAGTTCATTCATTCAATAAATGTTAAGTACCTCTAATACTTGTGGATACTGAGAAATGTAAAAGTTGGTAGGGAATGATATTTGAGAACAGAGTGCCTGCTTGCAAAAATTAAAGCAATTATCAGCCTTAATACAACAAGCAACTACACATACGTGGGTGGATGGATGGTGGGCAGATGGATAGATGATGGATGTATAGATGAACAGAGACAGATAAACAGATGCCTAGTAAAAGATTAATGTTATGATTAGTAGTGTTGAAATATTATGTTGTCAAAAGTTCATTAACTTTTTAAAAATTTAGGTTGACAGATGTGCAATGGAATTAGAACAGAGCCGGGACCTGAACAATACCATAGTGCACATTGACATGGATGCCTTCTATGCAGCTGTAGAAATGAGGGACAGTCCAGAGCTGAAGGATAAACCCATTGCTGTAGGATCATCTAGTATGTTGGTAAGTAGATAAAGACAAAAAGGAATTTCATAATATATTCAAGTAAGCCTTACTGGTCTATGAAGCAGAAAGACTTTATTGAAGTCTACCAGTTTACTGAGTATTTTTCTAGTTGCTCTGTGTGTTCAATTGCTGGACCCTTTCAATATCCCTTAAGGTACAGATTTTCATTTCCACTTGACAGATAAGAAGACAGACTCAGAGAGGTGTTTAATAACTTCCCTAAAGTTACAAACCTGGTAAATGGTAGTGAGGCATTGTATCTTTCTGTTGCAAATTATATTTTTCTTAAGTATGAGGGAGGACCTCAAAAAACCAGAATTATTTTCTGGAGGGCGGGCCACTTGTACTACAGGCTCCCCCCTCTAGGAACCCATCTGTATCAGTGTACCAGCTCGTGGTGTTGTGAGAGGCTGTGTTTGGCTTCAGTGAATTTTTTTTGAAGACTCTTTCAATGTGCTTGCCTATTTCATGGTGGGTCATTTCATGTGGCCTGCTCCTGTGCACCTGCCCACGTGGAGCTGAGTGTTCAGCAGTTTTTGACCAAAAGCAGCATGACCTCCAGGCCCTACCCTCCCTATTCACCTGATCTCACCGCGAGCATCTCCTCCCCCTCCCCGTCTCTTTTTTTTTTGTTTCCCCTAATGAAAAATGTCCTCAAAGGGAAATGTTTTGCCGATGTGGAAGAGTGAAACAAAAAAACTGCACTAAAAAGCATTAGAATTGACAAATTCAAAAACTGTTCTGAGCGGTGGAAAAAAATGTCTCGATAGGTGTATTTCGTCAAATGGACAGTGATTTGAAGGTAACTGAAGTTTAAACACATAAGAATATATAAACAATTTTTTATAAATAAATTCCAGGATTTTTAGGGCTCACCTTATAACTGTTCTAGTTAAAGAAAATTGAAGAAAAAGGAAAAATGATATTCTGAAGCTGAGGTTTGCAAACAATGGCCTGCATGCCAAATCCAGCCTGCTGCCTTTTTTGTAAATAAAATTTTACTGAAACAGTCACATCCATTATTAATTTATTATTGTTGTTTCACTAAAAGAGTTTAGCTGAGTACTTGCAATAGAGACTGTATGAATGTAAAGCCTGAGTAATTGCTATCTGGACCTTTACAGAAAAGGTTTGCCAGCCAGTTCTAGAGTACCATATATGATTGATGTAGTACGGTGATTAAGGAGTTTTTCCCTTGCCTTGGAACCTTTGCTTTTCTGATTACTATGTTGCTCTTCCTTATTTCCAGCCTAACCATGGAAGGTAAAGGTGACCAAGATAGCCGTATGTAGCTAAAAATGTGTCGGGAATTAAAAGTAGCAACTGGAATAGATGGGTTTTGGTATTAAAACAACATGCAAGAGAAACAAGGAGAGTTCTTCCCTGTCCCCTAATGCCTTCCAATGCCTTAGCTATAAACCTAATTCCTACTAAGTTCTTATTTTATTACAAAACTATAATCTGTTCATTATCTCTGCTCCCATGAGTGTGTAGACAACTAATAGTCCTATTCCCAAAACAGTGTTTATTGAAAGGATACTCCCCTTTCCTATAAATCATCAACTAATATTTGAATAAATATATTTGATTTCATTAAGAATATATAATACTAGGCCCTGGCTGGGTAGCTCAGTCAGTTAGAGTGTCGTCCCCATACACCGAGGTTGTGGGTTCAGTCTTCTGTCAGGGCACATACAAGAATCAACCAATGAATGCATAAATAAGTGGAACAACAATCAGTGTTTCTCTCTCCCCCTCTCTCTCCCCTCTTCCTCTCTCTCTGTCTAGAATCAACAAATAGAAAAATTTTTTAAAAAATGCATAATGCTATATATACATATGTGAGTATACATGTATATATAACATATTAAATTATGTGTGTATGCACATATATCCAAATATATAGTATATAGAGGCATACTCTATGTGTTTATGTACATATATATACACATATGCCTATGTACATACATATGTACATATATTTACACCCACATGGCATAGTCATGTTAAAGCTAACCCCACTGTTAAATTCACAAAATATTTCTTTCCTATAATTTTTATCCTCCTAACGATTGGTTATTGTTTCCAAATTCAAAATGATTATCTGTTATATTTAAACAAGATTACTCCCCTTGTATGTATGCTGACCTAATAGATTTTCCTTCTAATGAGATTTGAAGCTTAATTGTTTTTGTCGTGTTAAACTAATAAAAATATATCTTTGCAGTAGTGGTGGTAGTGACACTTATTTGATTAATACAGTCTGTTACAGTTAGAATTCTTTTTGAATGAATTTGATGGATGCTTGAAATGTTTAAGTTAGCACTCACAGTTAGAACATAGACCCTGTAGCACTTACTATTGCTGCACAATGAACCGCTTCAGTACTTAGTGGACAACCATTTATTTGCTCATGATTCTATAATTTGAGCAGAGGACAATGGGGATGGCTAATCTCTACTCTACCTGGGGTTGGCTAGAGCTATTTAGCTGACGCTGGAGGGTCCAAATGGCTTCACTAACATGCTTGGCACTTCGGCTGACTGAGGTGGCAGGAATGGCTTCCGGTCATTCAGCTTCCCCCTCTCACGATGCATTATTATTCATTAATCTAACCTAAGATCTTTACATGGTTGCAGGATCCCAAAAATACAGAGGCTGAAGCTGCTGACTTTGTGACGCCTAGTCTTCATGACTCACATAGTGCCACCCCCTCACATTCTTTTGGTCGAAGCCTGTCACAAGGCAAGTCACTTGGTGTGAGGAACTAGCACTACCTTTCTATAGGAGGAACTGTAAAATACTGTGGCTATGATTTACCATCTACCACAAACCTAAAAGTTAAAGGAAGTCATGTCTAACATTTTGTTTCTACTCTACTAGATCTAGCTTTTATGTCAATTCCATTAAACTTCCTTATATTTAAGCATTGGTTTGCCATTCTAGTGCCATCTGCATTTTTTGTTCCAGAATACTGACCATGGATTACGTAATTTAGAGTACTATCAAGATTTTTTAATACTATTTAAAAAACCATTAATGGCTATTTAATGTTATTATTCTGAAATAATTACTCCATTTGATAGATTCTGTTTTGCATTTCTTGACTTTTCACTTAAAATTCCAAACAAAGATTTCATTTGTGATAAAAACTATGGACTACCACATTGACAGAGACTCTTGCCAGGTGTCATTTATAGGATTTAATAAGTAATATTCTCTTTGCTCTCAGTTTTTTACTTCTATCTCCTAGTCAAATGTTTTCACCAAAGAAGATATTCAAGTCTTAAGAAATAAAACTTAACTTTTAAAGTTCTTTTAAGCTTTTATTACTTCATTTCAGAGATTTAATTTTACTGACCATATATTAGACCTTTGATTTTTGTTGTAGGTGAAAAATTTCCTAAATCCCAAATAGACCAAATTTCAAATATGTACTATTATACCATACTGCTACTTTCCATACTATTAATTGCATATACCATCTATGTTGTTTGTACTGTTACTTTATAATTATATTTTACTATTATTACTATACTCTTACTATTTTTTAAATATTAAAAAATATTTAGCCCGGCTGGTGTGGCTCAGTGGATTGAGCGCGGGCTGGGAACCAGAGGGTCCCGGTTCGATTCCCAGTCGGGGCACATGCCTGGGTTGCGGGCCGGGTCCCCGGTGAGGGCCATGTGAGAGGCAACCATACATTATTCTTTCTCCCTCCCTTCTCCTCTCTCTGAAAGTAAATAAATAAAATCTTTAAAAAAAAATATTAAAAAATATTTAAAATCCTCACCCGAGGTCATGTTTATTGATTTTAGAGAGAGAAGAAGGGACAAAGAGAGAGAGAGAGAACATCATTGTGTGAGAGAAATATCATCAGTTGCCTCCTGTGTACACCCTGACCAGGGATTGAACCTCTGCAACCTAGGCATGGGCCCTGACCGGGATCAACCCCTGACCTTTCTGTGTACAGGACAATGCTCCAACCGACTGAGCCACTCGGCCAGGGCTATACTCTTACTTTTATGGAACATCACCCACTATCATCCAAATTGTGATACATAGTACTATATAATGGGTATGCCTTAAAACCAATGAAGTTTAGTTACTGGAAATGTAAGGGAATCTTTTTGTTAGCACAGTCTTGCTTATTACCTGGTGTCACATTATAAAGACAGGACAGCAGTGAGAGAGTTGTGCTATCATGATACAAACCATGATAGGATAAAAATAAGCTTGATTTGAGACAGTGACCTATAAAAGAAATGCCCTTGAATTGAAAATGCACATCAGTAATGTGTTTCTTTTGAATGTATCGATCAATATGTTCATTTAGGTTTCTATATTTTTTCCCATGTGGTCCATTTTCTTTCAGAGTACCTCAAATTACCATGCAAGGAGGTTTGGAGTTCGTGCAGCCATGCCAGGATTTATTGCTAAAAAACTCTGCCCACAACTTATTATAGTGCCTCCAAACTTTGACAAATACCAAGCTGTGAGTAGAGAGGTAAGTCTAATGTCTCACCCCCTACTTATTTATAGCCTTTCACTGATTTCCTGTCACCTACAAAGCCAAGTCCACATGCCTTTACACGTCAGAATTTGGCCTTAGTTTATCCCTTCCGTCTCACCTCCTACCACTTCTTCAGCCTGTAAACTGAATACTGAGCTGCATGTTGTATCTAGCATCGTCCTTCTACTTCCCAGTTCTTTGCTTTTCCATGTTTTTTTCATCTGCTTAGAAAACTGTCTCCCCAGAAAGTTTTGAATTGCCTCAATTATAACCTAAATTAACTTTAGCTTTTTTTCTTAATGTGCACTACACATATGGACTCTACCTGGTATTTATAATTTACAGAATCTACTCAAGTCATTAATTTGAACCTCTTGTCTGAATAATTTTTTATCCATGTTTTTAAACAGGAACAGACTTCACTTATTTTGATTAGCTGCTTTCCTTGGCCCACAAACTAGTAAAACTGCTTATGAGCATTTAATGTCTAGGAGACTGATAAAGTAAAAAGGGAATAATCTGTTGTTTTGAAAAGGATCTCCAAAGTATAAAGATTTGATTATACATTAAAATTGCCTAAACTATCATATATGAAAAACTGCCATTTTCTCTATTTTTGATAACTTAGCTATTATACCAGTGCTGGAACGTAAGTCATAAATTAAAATTTTAGAATGCTACCTCAAACACTTTAGACAAGTGAGGTAAAATACAATGTGTTGTAGACTGCTGTCTGAATTGAAACATTTAAAAAAACATGGCCTACTACTTACTCTCTTTTAGTCATGCAAATAATCTTTAGAGTCACTCTTATTTGTATTCCACCTCATTTCCCCTAGAAATGAACCCCCCCCAAACTAAAATGATATCCCACACAAAATTCCTACAAAATTTATAAGCAGTCTGTGGCAGCAAGCACTTTTGCGCCTGCCTCTGGCTGGGGGTGAGTTGGAAGAACACATTCACGTTTGGTTACTGCTGATCTGTTTTACTGTATTTCTAATTAGAAAGAGAGAAAATGCTGACCATAAATGTAGGCCTTTAATAAGTCTGAGAATCTTTCAAAGACTTTGCAAGAAAGTTTTTTTAAGTCCTGCTTTAATTCAGTAAAACTTTGGACAGTATGACAATGAGAGCTAAATTGTTTTTAGTTATCTTTATTTATTTGCATAAGTTGGAGAAATCTTCAAATTTGAGTAGCATTTAGCTAGTTTATTTGCAGATAACAAATCGGTTTTTGTGTGTAAATAAACTATAGCATAAATTCCCTGACTATAAATACATTAATATTTATGCCTTTGTTTATAAGTTTAAGGAAAGCCATTTTGTTTATCCAAAATAATGAGATAGCTTGAACTGTTCTTGAAGCCTAAGTACTTGTAATTTACTGGAACATGTCTATTCTCATTCTTGAAGCTGTGTCCTGTGTAAAGGAAGTTAGTGAGTACTCAGTGCCTCTGAGGAGTACTGTTCATTCAGAGTAATCTTAGTCGCCTGCCAACTACAGATTTTCCAGAGTTTCATTTTCACTAGAAAGATTCTTTTTGAGTACATCATAAAAACGGTTTCTTCTACAAGAACAGAGTTAATTAAGGTTCTCTCTGAGCAAAGCGTGGCCAAGTTTTATGTCACCATTTTCTAAAATTACCTTTCACTCAGCTGTTCATACTTATATTAAGCTAAAGAGCTTTCTTTTTATAAATCATAAAGAAAGGCTTTCTCTTGGTGCAGAAGACAGCTTTTAAATACTAGATGGAACCATAACGTAATTTAGCAAGCATGTTTTTCTGACATACATATTTTCTTGGCAACCACTTCCTCTGATTTCAGCTAATATTTCAGAGGTAAAAAAATAAAGAAAAAATAAATAAATAGGTGAATGAGTAAAAAAAATTGGTTTCATGAGTAATAAAACTATCTTATGTAAAAAGCATTTCTGGAATCATACAGAGATTGTGATCTCTTTATGTATTTCTGTGATCCCAAGATGCAACTCCATCATTTCTCCATCATTTATTACAGTCACAGGCACTACAGATTTTTGTCATCTTTTCCACTATTAATCCTGATAATTGAGCTTTGTTTTCTTGAACGGATACATGCATTAATGTGTATATTGAGTGGAGTTTTATGTGCATGTTATAATTAATTGAAATAGAACTACTTTCTAAAGCAACATAGTACCATTATTCCTTTTAAAAATCTATAAAAACCATCATAAAAGGTGAGGGGGAGCAGGATCCTATTGTTCCTTCCTACTTCTACTTTTGATCAACTTCTTAAAATTGCAGTGCTGAACCATTTTTTCTGTGCCTACCAGAATGATGTTGTCTGAGACTTATTTAAATCACTATATCTAGATATAGGTGGCTAAATAGAGGTTATATCAAATAAACCTGGTCTTCTGCGTTCATGATCTATTTTCATACGGAAGAGAATTTGGACAAGTTTGCCCTGGCAGTAAATTACTTATTCCCTAAATCCATGAGCTATTGATTGCAGGGTTGTTACTATAGTTGCAAAGTAAGAATATAAGTTTTCTTATCTGCTGTATGTGACAGATTTTGCTATGGCAGCAAACATTAAACCATTTTGTTCATTTTGAAGGTTAAGGAAATACTTGCTGATTATGATCCTAATTTTATGGCCATGAGTCTTGATGAAGCCTACTTGAATATAACAACACACTTACAGGAAAGACAAAATTGGCCTGAGGACAAAAGAAAATATTTCATCAAAACAGGGATCTCTCTAGAAAATGGTAAGCAATTTATTAGAACAATCAAACTAACAAATAAAAAACCCTTTGGATTTGAATTAATGTAGTTAACCTATTAGCATGCATAGGTGGTAGGACTAGCTAGCTATACCTTTGTTATGAAAAATTATTAAAAATGAAAAATCAGAAACTTATCCCAGTAGGTTTTCTGAGTTAAATATGTGAAATGTTACTTTTAAACCAAATGCAATTGTTGAATATCTGGACTTTAAGACTGTGCAGAGTCCCTGAATAAAGCAATTTCATAGCAGTTCATTTCCTAAAATCGAACTGAGGGTTGGAATGCATTGAATCTGAGGGGCCTATCTCTTTAAGGTGGCCTTTTGCAAATAGGCCACCTTAAAGAGATTGTTGTAATTGCAAATAGTTTCTTAAAAACTTGCTTCAAACATATCACAGCATTGGGTGGGGTTTTTTTTTCTTCATTTCCCAAATTAACAACTCCCAAGTCCCTTTTTTGCCTTAGACCTTACTTTTATTCTTTTATATATGATGCAACAGAAGTTTCATGACCCAGAGGGTTCCTTTTAGATGGTCCCTTTATTACCTATCCAAAATGATACCAAGAAACATGAAGATATTAAGAATACTGCTTTCATACTGTTTTCATTCTCTCATACTTAAACGATTATTTCAAATGTCTGAGGAGTCCTAGACTCCTGAGCCAAGTTCACTTGGATTAAAAGGTAGAAACAGAGGGTTTTTGCTCACAAGAACAGCCCTCCCACGTGCACAACTCATTGACAGCTTCCGAGGGCACCACTGCCTGTGCCCCTGGAGCAGAAGCGGTGGGTTCTCCATGGCAACCTTTCTAACTGTTACATTCTTTGGGTCTCAGATCTTTGGAGCAGCTCTTTACAGTTCTAAGAGGTAGGTCTCTTTAACAGAAACATTAAAAGTAAACGAGGATAATTTCTGCACAGAGGCTTAGAACAAAACATTTTATTTCCTTAGTTGAACTTGATTGTTTGGGGAAGTGGCACAAAAAGCCTCACGTCACTTTGCTTAAATTCTCACTTTGTTATTTCCTTACTTTTCACAAGAGAAAGGGGTGGGGGGCATTAAATGATTATGTCAAAGCATTCCCTGGGGGCCTTCTATAACAATTACTTTCATATATATATATATATTTATATATATATTTATATATATATATTTTAAAAGTTACATTGGGACTAAGGTAAATGTTTTCATTCTCTACTAATGTTCTTTTTATTTATTATAATATGTCTAGACTCACTATGAAGATATGAATTTTTAATATCTATTGCTTTTAACAGATGTATGTACTTTCCTATTCTTACGTTTCATGCTCTTAAGCAATTTAAATAGCTTGACCTTTTTGGGAAATATACAACTACCCGTGGGCTGACTCTTGGGCGCATCTGATCTCCTATTGCATTGCGCTGTGGGAAGCTGTGATTGGAGCCATGCGGGTGATTGGTGCAGCTTCCTTCAAAGTCCAAGACAGTCTTCTGCTGTTTGCCCCTTTTCTAAAAGATGTGGTCTTTGGAAAAATATTGCTAACTACTGTGTGTATATACAAATAAAATAATTATTTTATGTGTATTCTGCCATGTAAATCTGAATCATGAGTGTCAAGGAATGTGTGAAACTAAAATACTGTACATTTTTAGCACTTTGCCATCCAAATGGATGTTTTAATCCTAGTGTTTCAGATTATAAGAAACCTTAGTTTTGGACTCTGTTCACCTCAGTTAGGGGATTATAAGGATATTTCTTTCAGAAAGCAAATAAGAAACCACTTTGGAATTTAGTTGCTCATCCATGCCTCACGGAGAAGTAGACAGACTTGAAAGGTAACTATGCCATTCAGCAGCTCTAACAATGAAACTGAAGGGAACATGCTTTGCTTCCTGCCATATATAGTGTTCTACTCAGTGTGACTCACCCAAGGGCAGGGTGATAGGGCCGTGAGGAACATAAAAATGGCATGAAGGCTCTACAGAAGGGACTTGTGAACAGGACAGGCGTATACCTTACTTGAGCTGCAGTTTTTCTTCTCTCTTTGCCTTGACTTCCACCCATCCAGGCGGGGAGAGGGGGTCTAAGTAAATAGCCTTTCAACCATCTGTCTTAATCCCTTCTGAATTGCTTTGCAATTTAAACCAGAACATGGCAAATGGAAGGAACTGAAGTACACAAATAACAGCTAATGCAAGGCTTATATTGTAAATGGCCCAGGGATTCAGATTTGGAAAACATCTCTCTGTAACTTAATTTGTATCGTAGACTTTAAAATTAGAAATGAATCAGATGTTTGTTACTTATATGATCTTTAGAAAACCTTCCAAGTTCATTTTTAAAGTAATATGCATTCATATGTGTCTTAAAATTAGAAATTTAATTTTTGCTTCTGCACTTACCTTAATTTGGAAAACATTTATATCTAATAAAATTATGAAATGAGATCAGAAAGTTCTGTTGTTAATCTTAGTTATAAGTGTTTTAAACTGCATTTCTCCTCCATTAAGCCCACAAAGTAAAGTCTTTAATGGATTTGTTCATGAGGACATTTTTAGTACCAGTATATATTTAAGTGTGTTTTACAGCCTATTTATGAAAAATGCAAATGAAATGAGATAATAACCAGACAGATATTTTTACTCTACTTTTTAATAATAATATTGCTGTATTTTGCCGTGTATAATGTGCTCCCATGTATAATGCACACCCATGATTTTGGCCCAAACTTTCAGAAAAAAAAAATTTCATTTTAGTTTTATTTCTGATTATTTATTTATTTATATTTAAAGAAAACCAATTATTGTATTCCAGGGTATTATTTTGTGTACAGATATCATTATCACTTTCTAGCATTACACTTTTAATGCATAAGCATAAATTAAGGAAATTAAAAACATTTGTATAGATATGGAATTAATACTACCCATATATAATGCACATACTCATTTTTCCCTCAAAAATTTGGGCAAAAGAGTGTGCCTTATACATGGCAAAATACAGTAATTTATAGCCTATTGACGGTAATAAAGGCTTCTTTTCCTGAACCCGGGACAATGGTTACTCCGATCAGACCTTAAGAATTTATATACAAATTACAATATTATCTTTAATGGATATACATATAATGGATTATAAATTTTAAAAAAGAATTTGTATAACACCCAGAAGTAATTTCTATTTCTTTCAAATACGCCTTTAGTAAAATTGGTCCTTTATTAACAGACAAGTCAAAATTAAAATCAGCATTTGAAAGAAGAAAATTCAGATTATGTTAATATATGAAAAATGTGTTCCATAAATGAAGGAAATTTAAGGTTTTTTCCTCTAAAAACAAAACTTATTTTTTCAGGAATTTATTTTAGATTGCTTAATTCCTTTTCATTATTAAATTCTAATCTAAGAAGGATATTTATCCCCTAGAGATAAGTAAATAAACAAAAAGAAAGCTTTCATTTTCTAAGAAAAAAGTAATGTGATATAGGTACAACAATTAGTGAGTTTTCCTTAGGATATTTCCTTTTAAAATGTATACTGTGAAAATGGCTAATATATTTTTTAAAAAACCTTAGAATCATTGTTTTCTTTTTAAAACAGTTATAAAATCTAAATGATGACATTTCTGACCTTGGTTCTTAGAAATAAAACTAAACTATATTTATTTTGTATTTAGAAAGGATGTAGCAAAACCTGATTTATGAAGTATATGCTTCTTAAAATGAAGGTGAATTATTGTTCCTGTTTCTAATTTAGGTAAGCCAGAAAAGGAACTTAATAAACTGAGTGAGCATGAGCGATCCATCTCTCCATTACTTTTTGAAGATAGTCCTCCTGATTTGCAGCCCCCAGGAGATACTTCCCAGGTGAACAGTGAAGAACAAAATAATCCTCAAACAATTCAAAACTCGGTTGTTTTTGGAACATCAGCTGAGGAAGTGGTAAAGGAAATTCGTTTCAGAATCGAGCAAAAAACAACACTGACAGCCAGTGCAGGTACTTAAACAGGGTATTGGTGGCTGTAATACTTACAATTTCGGGACTTGCTAACTCATGTATAATATTAGTAGTTTGTCATTATAAAGTATAGAGTAACATTTTACTTATCCATTATTTTTTTTATTCAACTTCTAACAACCTATTTAGAATACATAGAACCTACAGGTAAGTTGGAATTAAGCCAAAAAGCCCTTGAGCCCAAAGGAGAAAAAGAAACTATTATGAATCTCATGTAGCTTTTCTTTTTTTAAGCACAAATTATATTTTAATTATTTTTAGACGTAGTGCTTTATTACTTTTCCCTCGGAACACTGTAGCCCTTCCAGGGTTACAGTGCAGGAGAGACCCCAGATGGCCACAAGGTAGTGGAATCGTCAGTTAGCAATGGAACACTCTAGGCCCATCCAGTGAAGGGAAGAAGAGCTTTATATCTGTCGGTAACCCAGATGGGCAACACTGCTTAGCACAGAGGCTGATATTCATCTTAAGGATCCTAAGTTATCTTATAAAAGCCCTATTAAGATGAGGTCAGTCTTCTCTTTATATACCGAAACATGAAAACAGGAATAAAATTTAGGAAGATGTGTATAAACATTTCAATGAACTATTTAATGATTATATTATAACATTTTTATTTCAATTTCTCCTAATCATTAAAAGTAGTACTTTGTGAGTAACATAAAAATGATGTACACATTTCATTATTATTGTTTTAAATATGCAACCCAGAATTTTTGATATTTTTATGTGGATAATTTATACAAAAGACCTTTTTTTTAAAAAAAGATTTTATTTATTTATTTTTAGAGAGAGGAAAAGGGAGGGAGAAAGAGAGGGAGAGAAACAGCAATGCATGGTTGCCTCCCACACGGCCCCCACTGGGGACCTGGCCTGCAACCCAGGCATGTGCCCTGACTGAGAATTGAACCAGGACCCTTTGGTTTCCAGCCCGCGCTCAGTCCACTGAGCCACACCGGCCAGGGCCAAAAGACCTTTTCAAAGAGTAAACATACATTTTAATTTATATTCTGGATCTTTTCTATGAGCTAGCCTGTGTTTTTACTACGGATGGTATTTAAGTTAACAATACAAAAGGGAGGTCCCAAAGAAACAAGAATTATCTTCTAGAGGGCGGGCACTTGTAGTACAGACTTTCTCTTCTAGGCGAGTGTTCTAGGAACCCCTCTGTATCAGTGCATCAGCTGGTGGTGTTGCAAGAGGCTGCGTTTTGCTTCAGTGAATTTTTTTTTAAGACTCAACACGTGATGGATGACCATTTCTTGATGGGTGATTTATAAGCACACCTGCCCACGCCATGCTGAGTGTTCAACAGTTTTTGACAAAAAACAGCATGATCCCCATGCCCCACCCTCCCTGTTCACCCAATATTGCCCCAAACAACTTGTTTTTTGTTTCCCTGATGGAAAAAGTCCTCAAAGGGAAACTTTTTGCCAATGTGGAAGAGGTGAAACAAATAATGGCAGAAGCACCAAAAGCCATCAAAATCGACAAGTTCAAAAACTGTTTTGAGCTGTGGAAAAAACATCTCAATAGATGTATTTTATTAGATGGAGAGTATTTAAAGGTGACTGAAGTATAAATACATAAGAATAAATACACAATTTTTTATAAATAAATTCTGGGTTTTTTGGGTCTCTTCTGGTATCCTTAAACTCAGGAATTACTCTTAGACTTTAAAATACAGTGGAGATTTAAATAGTCCTCATTTCTGTTGCAAAAATAACAGTTCTTTTTCCTAAAACTATAGGAAGCCCAGGGGAGATAGATAATAATCCACTGTTATTTTTATTTTTATTTATTTAACAAGGCATATTATTACAATTGATTGCTATTATCTGAATATTCTCTTTCAAACATAGATACATTTTTTATTTATTGAATTTATTTGACATTGGTTAATAAAATTATATAGGTCTCAAGTATACAATTTTATAATACATTAACTGTATATTGTGTGTTCACCACCCAAAGTCAAGTCTCTTTCCATCACCACTTATCCCCCTTCACCCTTTTCTACCCCCGACCCCCTTCCCTCTGGTATGTAGCTGTTCTCTGTGACTATGAGTTGTTTTGTTTTGTCTTGTGTTTTTGCCTAATCCCACTGTTCTTTTAAAAACACTTTTTTTACCCATTGTTACTTTTAAAATAGCATTTCACATCATTTCAGATTTTTTACACTTAACATTATTTATTATTTTCCTATATTGCCATCACGTATTTTAAAGTCATAGATACCAACTTCTTTGAGTCATCAGAGTATTCTTCTTTTAAGGCATTGCCCCAAATACAATGTTAGCAAAAGTATGCAGTGATAAGAATAAACCAAATGGACAATACCGAATTCTCCCCAGCAGACAAGCTGTGATGGATTTCATCAAGGACTTACCCATTAGAAAGGTGAGATTTTATATAAAATTTATTATTTCTCTCTCTATATATACTGAATTATGAAGAGATACTATTTAGGTTGATAGTAATTCTTAGCCGAAAAGTTTTAAAACATTAGGTAACAAGCAAGAACTATAATGGATGATTGAATTGGAAGAAATCTTTCTATTAAACCCTTAATATGAGGTTTAGAAATCTTGTTTGCTGAAAAGTTTTAAGAAAGTAATAGATGACAGACTTAACTTTACCCCTCCTAAGGAGAAGAGGAATAAAAAGAATACAGAGAAGAGTTCTTTCAGCTGTAACTGAATATACAATATTAGTTCTAAAGTATAGATTGCTGCTAGAGTAACACATATGATACTTTAAACAGACTAGAATTTCACTTGTTTTGACAAAAAATAAATCAAAATACTTTACCATGTTTAAAATGGTAAAATGATACTTTAGGGGTTATAGGGAGGAGGGTATATATTATTATTTTTAAAGCTTCTAGATTTTTCTGCATATATATGCTGTTTAAACAGTAATTACACTATATACCATTTGATGTCCTAGGTACAGGGGTGTCCAACCTGCAGCCTAGCACAAAATCGTAAATTTACTTAAAACATTATGAGATTTTGTGTGTGTGTGATTACGTGTTGCAATGTATTTAAAGTGTGGCCCAAGACAACTGTTCTTCTCGTGTGGCCCAGAGATGCCACAAAGTTGGACACCTCTGTAGGTAGGACTTTTCTCCTTCAACATAGGAGTACATTTAAATAGAGCATTTTTCAATGCTCAGAAGAAAGACTATATCAAAATATCCACTGTATAATGATTCCTGAATAGTTTGTTATATAAGATGTAGCTGTAAATTGGTGTTTTCCAATATGTTTTTTAAGGTATGAATAGGTGTCCCATAAAAAAGTTTCTGGGGTCAAATAACTTGATATCTACCTCCCTTGTGGGTCACAAAGATACTAATATATTAAAGATTTGTAAGTGTTACAGTGAGGAATTCAATTTAAATTTGTTTATTCTAGCATTCCCTAAGTTTGTCTGACCACAGAACTCCTCTTTTTTTAATGCTTTTAAAAATTTCATGGAATTTTACATTTAAGTTTTCCATGGAACACTAATTTAGGAAATGCCAAAAAGCAATTTAAAGCAGTTTTCTTATGAAAATAACTTATGAATACAGTCATATTATTTATGCCTTTTATTGATTATAAAAGTATAATGAGATTATAATATCAGTTCTTACCTTTATTTAAAAATGTGTTAATAATAAATATTGATTCTCTTCTAGGTTTCTGGAATAGGAAAAGTTACAGAGAAAATGTTAAAGGCCCTTGGAATTATTACTTGTACAGAACTTTACCAACAAAGGGCATTACTTTCTCTTCTTTTCTCTGAAACATCTTGGCGTTATTTCCTACAGATTTCTATGGGTCTAGGTTCAACACACCTGACAAGGTATCCATATGTGTATTCATTCTGCTTTTTATTTATTATTTGCCAAAATAACAGTTCTAACCATTGAAGTGGAGCCTATAACGATAACATGTTTTTAAATCATTTTAGGCTGGTTCAATTTGGAATATAATTTTTAAAATAGAGTGAAAAGATTGGATGTGGGAGAAAAGGAAAAGAGGGGTAAAGAATCACTCCTAGGTTGTTGGTTACAGCAGGTGGATAGATGAACAAGAGGAATGATGGGTGCTTTCTTTTCTGTCCATGCCTCGTTCCTTGTTGAGAACAGAAGAATACTGAAGACTAGTGGTCAGATTTTTCAGAAAAGCAAGATGACTCATATTCCAGAATTTACTTTTTAAACAAGGAGATTGAGTGATTCTTTGAAAACTTTCATGAACTATTTTTCCCCCAGATTTGTAATGATTCGTTCATTCAGTCCTGAATACTTATTTTTTGTTAGGCACTGTTCTGGACGCTGGGTATAAAAGCAATAAACAAGGCAAAGTCCTGCCTTCCTGGAGTTTACAGACTAGTGTGGGAGATAGAAAGTAACCAAATAAATATATGAAGAAAGTGAGGCAGTGAGGGCCAAAAACATGACTCAGGGGCCGGGGAAGAGCTGGGGTTGGCTGTGGTCACCCAGAGGCAGAGGCCTGCAGGGCCGGCCACGGAGCGATCCAGCAGGTGAGTGACTGGAGCAGAGGCCCTGTGTTTTCTTCCTTGCCACTCTTGTTTTAGCTAGGTCTTAAAAAGAAGTATCTCAGAGCTAGAAGGGTATACTTTTGGGAGTGGGCGAAAGAAGGGAATAAAAAAAGAGTGGGAATTAACACAGCACTATTTTTACAGTTTTGTCATCATCTTGTCAGCCTGCCCTCAAAATAGCTCCTTTATATTCTTACACTCAAACTAAAGGAGAACAAAAGATTACTCAGGGGGCGTGTAAAGTAAGTTTTATTAATCAATTAAACCTGCTAAATCTTACAGAGATTGTAAGTCCTGTGATACTGCTTTTCTTACTTAGCTCTCCATGCTTCTCAGTCAGTTGAGTCCACAATTAGCTGACGTTGATTTTGAGTGGATATAATGAAAAATAAGAAAAAGACATCACAGTACTACAAATAATCTAGTATTTTGAAGATAATGATGAGCCCTGGCTGGTGTGGCTCAGTGGATTGCGTGCTGGCCTGTGAACCAAAGGGTCGGGGGTTTGATTCCCAGTCAGGGCACATGCCTGGGCTATGGGCAAGGTCCCCAGTAGGGGATGCTCAAGGGGCAACCACACACTGAAGATAATGAGAAATAAACCTTTCTCTTTTAATACAAAAATCAACCTCTTTTTATTTCTGTAGTGCTTGAACACAGTAAAGTTCTTTTTTTTTTTTTTTAAGATTTTATTTATTTTCAGAGAGAGGAGAAGGGAGGGAGAAAGAGCAATGTACGGTTGCCTCTCACATGGCCCTCACTGGGGACCTGGCCCGCAACCCAGGCATGTGCCCCGACTGGGAATCGAACTGGGATCCTCTGGTTCCCAGCCTGCGCTCAATCCACTGAGCCACACCAGCCGGGCTGAACACAGTAAAGTTCTTGATAAAACACTGCACACATTAATCTGGGGTTATAATCATATAATATAATAATAATATAAAATAACAAATCTACCTTTTCTCTGTCCACATACTCTAAGTCCCCTACTCTGCTCTATTTTTAAATCTGTAGTACTTCTCCCATTCTAACATATTCCATATTTACTTTTTTAAAAAAGATTTTATTTATTTATTTTTAGACAGAGGGAAGGGAGGGAACAAGAGAGGGAAAGAAACATGAATGTGTGGTTGCCTCTCATGTGGCCCCCACTGGGGACCTGGCCTGCATCCCAGGCATGTGCCCTGACTGGGAATTGAACCGGGACCCTTTGGTTTGTAGCCCGCGCTCAATCCACTGAGCTGCAGCAGCCAGGGCTCATATTTACTTTTTATTTGTTTATTTGTTTCTCTCCACTAAGATACAAGTTCCTTAAGGGCAGGCACTTGGTCTGTTTTCTACATTACTTTTTCCCCAAGGCCTAGAACAGTGCTTCATTCATAACAGGTTCATTACATCTTTGGAAATGAATAACCTAACTGTCACTTCAACCTTTTGGTGTCAACTACTCCTGTCAGAGCTGGTGGAATCCAACCAGACTAGATGTTTCAGATTTCCAATGTTCATCCTGCTGCCATGTGCCAAATTCTGACTGAGGTTCTATAGAGTGGTATAAATGAATAATGAATAGGCTATAGGAGCGAGAAGTTAATGCAGTCAGCCAAAAATTAGATAATTGACATTAAATTATTTAAAATTTAATTCTATCCTATAACTGCAAGCCATTACATTACCACTTGCTATTGGTTTTTGTAAGTTGTGGTTTTGATATTCAGGCTTTTAATAGAAGCAATTTATAATATCAACCTATTTTCTTCTAAATTTTTTTAAATTTATTGGTCTTTAGAGAGGGGGGGTAGAGAGAGAGAAAGGGAGATAGAGAGAAAGAGAAACATCGATTTGTTGTCCACTTATTTATGTACTCATTGGTTGCTTCTTGGATGTGCCCTGACCAGAAATCAGACCAGCAATCTTGGCATGTTAGGACGATGCTCTAACCAGCTGAGCTACCCGGCCAGGGCCATATCAACCTGTTTTCAAATTTGTCCTCTTTAATATATATAGACTTGATCCATGACATGTCATAAGATGCTAATATAATTATATTATAGATGCTAATTATATTAGCATCTTATCTATCTACATTCTCTGGGTGATTTATTCTTAGATTTTAAAAACTCACTGTTTTTCATGATGTATAAATTTGAGTCAAAATCACTGAGATCTCTAAAGGGAAATATATATGTTAAATCCTCTTGGTCGACTAAAAGGAACTCAGTCTTTGAGAAAGCAAATAAAACCTTTTTTTTCCTTCATTTTAAGGGATGGAGAGAGGAAAAGCATGAGCGTTGAGAGGTAATATTTTGATATTATTAATTCATAATTCATGCTATTTTAAACTAATTTTTAATTTTTAGGAAAGCATCACTGAAATTAAAATATCTGTTTTCAAACCACTGAACAATTCACAGCATGTCACGTTCCTGAAGTAAACGTCTCAGTACAATGCTTTATTATCTTCACTCGCTGTGCTCTCAATGGAAAAAGAAATTAACTGCAGTTATTTTTTTAAATGTTGGTTTTGATCCTATTCAATGAAAACCAAGCATTTTAGGATTCCAAATCTTAATTTCTGTCCTTTATAAAAAAATTATACTGAGAAGTTATTTGGGAAATTTAAGAAGTAGCCATGGAAATTCTTTCTAAAACTCTTCAAATATTGGTGAATGAGCTGAGTCACCCAATAAGTAGATATTGATGTAAGACAGCTTAGAGGTGATCTGTTTCATTGGTTTACAATCTTATTTAGAAGTTAAATGGAATCTTGATGTAAACCTTATTGTTTTGGAAAACATTTCATTATTCGTGCAGTCCCACGGTTTTCTCCAAGCACCGAAGTTCCCCTGAGACACTCAAAACCACGGACGTAGCATGCGGTTGTGCGCAGAAAAGCTGAGTGACGCTGACGAGAGCATGCACTCAGTAAATGGCTGATCAGAATTGCCCTGAGGCTGTGCTTTACATAGAAGCAATCAAAGGGAAAAGGGAAAAAAGCATCTAAGAGTGAGATAGTATTGTCCTATTTAATGAATTCTTTCTTCCATTTTGTCTGTTACTGAGAATACTATATAGTATACAAAAATTTTAACTATTACCATGTGTTAAGAGAGGGCTGGCAAATCAATAGAAAAAAATAACAAAAATCTGGTTAACAGAAAGAGAAGTATAGATCGCTCTTAAAACATGTGAAAATATTCGCAATCTCCTCTATAATTTAAGAAATACAGAGTGAAAGTTCTCTGAGGTAGTATTTTTCACTGATGAGGTTGACAAAGGTTCTAACACAAACTACTGGCAAGACTATGGGGGTGAAAAAGCTGTAAACTCTGGGGGGGTGTACTAGCTTCTTATTGGTACTATAACAAATTTAGTGGTTTAAAACAACACAGATTTATTCTCTTATAGTTCTGAAGGTCAGAAATCCTAACATTAAAGTATTGACGGGGCTGCGTTCCTTCTAGAGGCTGCGGGAGAGAATCCATCTCTTTATCAAAGCTTCTAGAGGCTGCCTGTCTTCTTTGGCTCATGGAGCCATCTTCTGTCTTCAAATGTAGGATCTTCTCTTTCTCTGACTCAGAACCTCCTCCCTCTAATAAGGAACCTTGGGATTCCGTTAACCCACCTGGATAACTGAGGATAATCTCCCTGACTTGATTTAAGCACATCTGCAAAGTCCCTTTCGTGGTGTACTCAGTTCAGAGGATTAGGATTTGGACATCTTAGGGGACCATCCTTATGCCTACCACAGGGGACAAACAATTTGGCAGTATCTATCCAAATTACAGACACATATGTACTTCAGTCCCGCAGTTCATTTTCTAGGAATTCATTCCGTAGTTGTAATTGCATGTCACTTCACATGTATACAAAATTATTCACTGCACTTTTTACTATAGCAAAAGATTGAAAATATTGAAACTTAAACATCCACGAATAGAGGACTGGTTAAATGACCTTACATCTTTAAACTAGGATATTATGCTGCCATGAAGAATGAGAAAATTATTTACTCATAGGGAGCTCTGACCAGGACGAACTGAGAAAAGCAAAGCACTAAACAATGTGTCTAATATTCTACTGTTTATATAAAAATGAGGGGAAAATATTTGCTTATTTGTTTATATGTGCATAAAATATTTCTAGAGGAATTCTTAAGAATAGAAAGCTGGCAACATTGGTTCTGCACTGGGGGCAGAACTGGGTAGCTGAGTAGTTAGAGAGGGAGGTCTGACTGGTCACTTGCACATGATTTATTACTTATTACTCTGATTTCTCTGTAGTTTCCTTCTCTTTTAGGTTAATTGACCTTTCAACTTCTTTTAACACTCTTGTGCAGATGAACTCAAAATTTCTACATTTACTCAGCCCTCCATTTTCAGTTATTAGATAACTCCACCTAGGTTCCATTAAACAACCCCTTAAATCTACCTGAAGATATTTCTTTTTTAGAAAATACCTGTGCAATAATTGGAATGATGTTCTCATCTGTACTTTCTTAAGATAATCCTCTATAGCAGCCTCTATATACATATATACCTTAATGTGTTTTAAGTTTCTGAGGGCATTATTATTATCTGTTGGTGGCTTTAATGAGCTTTTTAAAAAATATTGTAGAAAGAGCTATTTAAACATACTATATCATTCCTAAATTATCCTGAATTATATTTTTACTTTGGGCACCAAAGTCATTCTTGTCTTTCTAGGACATTCAGTGAGATAAGTAAAGCAGAAGAGCAGTACAGCTTGTGCCAGGAACTTTGCAGTGAGCTTGCTCAAGATCTGCAGAAAGAAGGACTTAAGGTACTTTATTTTAATGTGGTGTTCTTTCAGTTTTAAAATTTTCTAGTAATGAAATGCACTTAAATGCAAGAATTAGATTTTGCATACAAAGTGGGAAATGTCAGATAAGAGTATCCTCATCACCAACGAAGAAATTTAATTCTGACCCTTATTTGAGACCTATGATGATGTCATTCTGTGAAGAAGCAAGTGGCAGGGAAGAATGATTCCAGTATAAATCCAGAGGGGTTTGTACTACCTTGAGAGTACATTGGTTAAGTCCGAAATCAGAGTTACATTGGTATTAGAGAATAAAGCAAAGGGGGAAGGACTTTCCTAGAACTGTATTTACATATTATAAATGACTTCCAATCACCTGTTAATGTCTTTCTCATGTAGACAGTGACTTTCCACGGTAAGCATTTTGTTTCAAGGCTCTAATGCAGGTTTTTTAACACATTGAGAACAATAGCTGGAAAGCTTTGATGTTCTTCACTCAGAGCAATCCACATTTAGTGTTTTTCTAACACTCTCAAACCAGAGTTATTTAAAGTAATTGCAAATTGTAGTGGTGATTACCAGAGAGAAAGAGGATTAGGGGGAAGTAGAAGAGGGTAAAGGGGGATAAATGGTGATGGAAGGAAACTTGACTTTGGTGGCAAACACACAGTACAATATACAGATGATGTATTATAGAATTGTATACCTGAAGCCGTGTAATTTTATTCGCCAGTGTCACTCCAGTAAATTCAATAAACAATTTTAAGGTATTAAAACATTATTACAATGAATGGGATAATTGATGAGTATTTTTCTTATAATTCTTTTCTGTCATACCTCGATTGTAAAAAGAATTGTTTTTTAAATGTTTAAATAAACTTTTTATTTTAGAATCATTTTAGATTTACAGAAAAATTGCCAAGATACTATTGAGAGTTCCAGTATACCCAGTTTTCCTCATTATTGACATCTTATACTGCCAGAATATATTTGTCCAAACTAAGAAACCGACATTAGTACATAGCTATTTACCCAACTCCAGACTTTATTTGGATTTTATCTATTTTCCATTCTGTTCCAGGATTCAGTCTAGGGAACCACAATGCGTTTAGCTGTATGTCTTCTCCAGTCTCCTCTAGTCTGTGACAGTTTCTCGGTATTTCCCTGTTTTTCATGTCCTTGATAGCCTTGAGGAGTACTGGCCAGATATCTCCCAATATGGGTTTGTCTGGGTTTTCTTTAGATCAGACCACAGCTTGAGTTTTAGAAAGAACAGCACAGAGGCAAAGTGTCCTTCTCATCGCGTCTCAGGAGGCACAGTAGTCTCCCCTTACCGAGAGTTTACTTTCTGTAGTTTCAGTTACCCGTGGTCTGAAGCTATTAAATGGAAAATTCTGGAAATTAAACAAATCATAAGTTTAAACTGTACATCATTCTTAGTAGCATAATGAAATCTCATGCTGTCCTGCTCCAATCTGCCCAGGATGTGAATCATCCCTTTGCCCAGTGTATCCACGCTGTGTATGCTGCCTGCCTGTTAGTGGTCTTGGTTATCAGATCAGTTATCAGAGAGAGACCACATTTATATAACTTTTATTATAGTAATATTGTTATAATTGTCCTGTTTTATTAGTTATGTTGTTACTCTCTTACTGTGACTAATTTATAAATTAAACTTTATCATAAGTATATATGATAGGAAAAATCGTAGTATATGTAGATAGGGTTTGGTACTATCCACAGTTTCAGGCACCCACTGGGGATGTTGGAACAAATCCCCACGGATAAGGGCTAGCTAACTACTGCATATGAAATCCCCGTGATATCATGGGCGATGTTAACCTTCGTCACTTGGTTAGGGTAATGTTTGCTAGGCTTCTCTGTGGTGAAGTTACTGTTTTTCCCTTTTCATACTCTATTCTTTGGAAGTGAGTCAATAAGTTTAATCCATTCTTACTACCTCCAGAAGGTAGTAAAATATATGTAACATAAAATTTACCTTTTTAACCATTTTTAAGTGTATATTTCAGTGGCATTGAGTACATTCATACTGTGTACCCATCAACACTGTCAATCTCCAGAACTTTTTCATTATCCCAAACTGAAGTTTTGTATCCATTAAACAGTAACTGTGCAGAGAGTTCTTACATGTAAATTGTTTAACATACCATCCGTCATGTAGTAGCCACACAGTAAGTGTAAGCTATCCACAGGCCTTTTCAATGGGCTCCTTTAGAGAGATTTCTTTTCTTTCCTTTTTTTAGGTACTGAATTGACCTCTAAAAGAGGTTTTTGGAAAAAAATGATTAGTTAACTTTGCCCTTTATTTAAAGATCTTTTATACAAATTCATTTGGGGAGGGGAGTAGTAATTATTGGCTAAAATGGGATTTTTGATTCCTTTTGGATTCTAGTTATTCTTTATGACAATTTTGTCACTATGTTTTAGAAATAATCAATTATACTTCCATGTTATATGTACATAAGTGAGCTTCATGAGTTTTATAACCTGTAAAATAACTTTTTTCTAGAAGTTAGAAAACCATATTTAATAATGTATTCTGTTCATTATAGGGTAGAACTGTTACCATTAAGCTGAAGAATGTGAATTTTGAAGTAAAAACTCGTGCATCTACAGTTTCATCTGTTGTGTCTACTGCAGAAGAAATATTTTCTCTTGCTAAAGAATTGCTAAGAACAGAAATTGATGCTGATTTTCCACATCCCTTGAGGTTAAGACTTATGGGTATGACTTTTCTTTTCTGGCTTTTCCTTAATGTGCTACACTTTCCCAAAGAATCAATTTAGAAATACTCTTATCTCCATTTTATTTCTTAAAACTTTAGGAATTTCTACTTACACTGCTGCCGTATTCCTTAATTCTTAGAACTTGGTGCATGTGAAGCTATGATTATTAGTTTAATTCCAGTAAGAATGAATTAAAGTCGCTCTTTTCCTTACTATCAATACTTGCTGAAATCGTTGGGGCCAGGTTTGTTTCCAAACTTTAAATTTTTCAGATTTTAGAAAGCATACTGAATATATTTTGTAATACTTCTTTGGGATATGAGGAAGCACTTCATGATTAAACACACTAATACTTCTGTAGCAAAGCAAAAAAAATATTCACACTGAGTTGTAAAGACTAAAGAGCTTCCCATCAATCCAGCTATCAACTACTGTACGTTACTTACAATTTTCAGGGCTTTTTGGATTTCAGAATTGCAGACGAGGGACTATGGCGCTAATAAAACCCCATCTTTAGCCACTGCGTGGTAAAAAAAAAAAAAAAAAGAAAGAAAGAAATGTTTCTAAAGTAAACTGTAAGACAGCATTTATGGATAAGCATCCCAAATGCCACCTTAGTGTACTGCTAAGAGTGGGTCACTAGCCATACTTTCATATATGAAAGACAGCACACACTGAGATCAATTGAATAAAATATGTTCATTAAAAAGAACTAAAGGGTATATGTTAATAGCAGCTTTGTTCATTATTACTAAAACTTGTAAAACTTGGAAGCAAGCAACATGTCCTTCAGCAGTAGGTCATTGGAAACTGTGGTACATCCAGACAGTAGAATACATTTAGCCATAAAAGAAACGAGCTGTCAAGCCGTGAAAAGACATGGAGGAACCTTAAGTGTATATTACTAACTGAAAAAAGCCAATCTGAAAAGCCTACATACTGTATTATTCCAACCATATAACATTCTGGAAAAGATTATGGAGACACTAAAAATATCAGTAGTTATCAAGGATTTTCAAGAAGGGAGAAATGCATAGGCAGAGCACAGAGGAATTTTAGGGCAGTGAAACTATTCTGTATGATCCTATAATGGTAGATACATGTCACCATTTGTCAGAACGTTAAAATGTGTAACACCCAAAGTGACTCTAACACCTAGAGTGAATCCTCATGTAAACTGTGGACTTCGAGTGACAGTGTTGTGTCAGCACAGGTTCATTGGTTGTCACATACGAACCACTCTGGTGGGGGATGTCGGTGGTGAGGAGGCTCTGTGTGGGGGGGGCAGGGGAAATCTGGGGACTCTGTACTTATTGCTCAATTTTGCTGTCAACCTAAACTTGCTCTTAAAAAAAAGCCTATTAAAAAAAGGAGCTAAAGTATCCATGTAGCTGACTCCAAGTAGTTACTTAATATTTATTAAATGGTATCATATGTCAAGAGCTTAATTGAAAGACCTATATAATAATGCTAACTCCAGTAGGTACTTGCTAATTTAGTGATACCCAGTTTTATTTTAAAAAGTATAAATTTCAGCTCAAAATACCAGCTTTGGAAAAACATCCTTTAATTAAAAAAATATACAGTGTTGCTAATTCTTTTTCTCTAAACAGCCCTTTTTATATATGTCACAAAAGTATTTGCAAAATGTTTTTATGAATTATGAATGAATTGGCTTTGTTGAATTTGAAACTGATTAATTGTGGTTGGTTTCATTTAGGTGTGCGGCTATCTAGTTTTCTCAATGAAGAAGATAAGAAACACCAACAAAGGAGTATTGTTGGTTTCTTACAGGCGGGAGACCAAACCCTGTCAGGCACTGGGTGTATAGAGAAAACTGACAAAGATCAGTTTTTAAAACCTGTAGAAATGTCTCATAAGAAAAGTTTTTTTGATAAAAAACGATCAGAAAAGAAATGGAGCCACCAAGACACATTTAAGTGTGAAACTGTGAATAGACCAGATCTACAGACATCACCATCATTCCAAGTTTTAAAGGAGAAGATGAGTGAGAATTTAGAAACATCAGAGAATTCAGATAACAATCAAATATTTACCTGTCCTGTTTGCTTTAGGGAGCAAGGAAGCATCAGTCTGGAAGCCTTTAATAAACATGTAGATGCATGTCTTAATGGACCTTCGATGAGTGAAATGTTCTCATGTTCACATGCTTCCTCCGCAAAAGTTAACAAGAAAGAAAATGCACATCATTCTTTTTCCCTCTGTGAGAAGCAGGAGTTCGAAGCCCATCAAAAGAATACAGAAATCAGTTCAGAAGATTGTGCCGAGTTGGTAGAGACTATAGGTAATCCATCTGAAGTAGAAAGTATAGATGCTTTAAGTAATAAGCGTAGCAAAGAGGAATGTTCTAGCCTTCCAAGCACATCGTTTAATATTGAACACTGTCATCAGAATTCTTCTCATACTGTTGCATTGGAAAGCAAAGATGCCGGGTCACTGAGAAGGCAAGAACCCCCCCAGCCTTATTTATATGAAGAGATAACAGATCAGGCTCTGATTTGTCCTGTTTGTAACCTAGAGCAAAAAACTTCAGATCTTACCCAGTTCAATGTGCATGTGGATATTTGCTTAAATAAAGGCATAATCCAGGAACTTAAAAAGGATAAAGTTAATCCAGTAAACCAACCCAAAGAAAGCACTAAAAGTACTGGTGAGTTTGCAGTCATTTTAAAGAACTTGATTTTCTAGGAATGTTTTATTAAAATTGAGATCATTATTAGATCTGAAGCACCCACTCTTAACCGGGACTATTTATGTATGCTGCCATTTAGGTCGATGTTAGTTACCTTACCGTAAGTTAGAATTAAGTGAGGCCAATAGATGTCAAACTTTGGGAAAACGTTGGTTTGAGCTTGATTTAGCACAGAATGAACTCAAAGGTTGAGGGAGCTGAGTGGTGTAATCAAAAAAGACATCAGAGAACATTTGTCAAGGCACAGTGGTAATTAATGATAATTACGCAGCCAGACAGTCTCTTTAACTTGTGTTTTGGTAGCAATGATTCTGGCCAAATTTCAAAAATAAAAGTAAGTGCAATATTAATAAAATAATTAAAAATAAATTATGCTGTAAAGTTAGTTTCTGGTATGTATAAATATGAACTATGTAGTGTTAAGGAACTTTTTATTATTATCTTCCTATCAGTCAGCTTTAACTTTTTAAATTTTTATACAACCTTTTATTTATTTCTTATTATTCATTATGGAATTTCTTCATTTCTCTCCTCTCTGAAGGTAACTCAGGCAGAGCGCAGACGACTGTAACAAAAACAAAGAGGTATGGCTAATTTGAGCTTCAGCAAAGCTACCTAAAAACTCATATTTTAAGGCTATATTTTTAGGTGTTAAAATTTCCTTTTATGTCAAGTAAAATTTTTAAAAATCAATTATTTGCAAAATTATTTTTAAAAATCTCTTCTTGCATTTTAATTTTTTTTTTTTAATTTCAGATCAGGATTGATGACAAAGTACTCAGCATCAAAGAAAATAAAACCAAACAATCCCAGACATACCCTTGATGTATTTTTTAAATGAACGTTGAACTTTTTATCATTAGTTTTTAATTGGAACTTGTGTTTTATAATCATTGAAGGTATTCTTCCTCATTTTAAGTTTACAGATTCATTTAGCGGAAGGCCAAGGTAGTAATCCCTCCCCAATGATATTTCCCTTACATGAATTTAGAATATATACTAATTTACTTCTGTATACTTTTTTGGTACCATAAGAATTGCACTTTCTGTTAGAGATATTTTTAAAATGAGAAATTAGGAATGGGATCAATAAGTGATTTCTTTCTTTATTAAGTTTTATAGTGAATGTAAACCCATGCATTTAGAAGGGCTCTGATGTTCACACAAACCTTTTTTAGCATAAAAACTTTTCAGTACTTAACCATTTTGTTGGCACTGGTCTGCCATAATTGATCTTAGTATCTTCTACAACTTTGTATGTTTGTATTTTAGCTCCTAGTACCTTTGGATACCTCATGCGCATTCTTAATGAATATTTATCATACATTCTATGAAAAAAGCTTAGCAGAACTAGCATGAGAGGTTCTGCTCTTTTCAGGATAATAATATCACAGTATTATTTTCTATGTTAAAAGAGTTTTGCTTAAATATGATTATTCATTTGATTTTTTTAATTTAAACTTTCTTTTTATGAATAAGCACTTGGTTTACTTTTTTAAAAATCTAGTCTAAATTATAAGGTAATTGTTTTCTTATTTAGGACTTTTATTTTATTTTATTTTTTTTCTTGACCATTTTTTATGACTGATAAGAATGCTATAAAAATCAGTTGACAAGAAATTACCCAAATACGTATTTTGAGTTACATCTCACAGGTAGTCATTACCTATTTCTTGTTATAGTTTCTTTTTTATTAATTACTTTATTGTTGTTCAATTACAGTTGTCTTCATTTTCTCCCCTCCCCTCCCCTTACCCCACCCAAACCCACCTCCCTCCCTTGCTTCCACCTTCCCCCTTGGTTTTGTCTATGTGTCCTTATTTAGGACTTTTAAATGGCAGTATTTAATTTCTTGGCAGTTATGCTTGTACTCTTTGCAAATCTATAAAGAATAAATTGTACACTCACTTTATTTTTATAAAACCTTGTAGAGAAAAATGCACAATTCAAAAGATGAATGTATTACAGTAACTCATGTATCTTAGTTATATTTCTGTCATATTTTTATTAATATTTATGAAAGAAGACAGCTTAACAGTAAGTTAGCTTTAGTTGCTCCAGATAATTTTGTGCTATCAGTAATAGTTTTTATCAGAAACAATTATTTAACTGAAACATGAAGATGGTAGCCATTTTGTGACTGTTTTAAAGAACCAAATCTTTTATTCTCTTATATTTTTGTTTTCTTTTATCCTACTTTTCTTTTTAGTTGACATACAACCGTAGTTGCAGGTTATAACAATGATTTAATATTTGTATAACTACTTTTCATCTAAATTTACCTCATTTAAATTTACAAGGAAATCATATTTTAGGAATAGCTTAAATTAGGATCTTGCACAGCCTTTGGCCAAAGTGGTAACTTGACTTTAAATTTCTAGATTGTTTAAAATAAGGTTTACTGTTGATTAGCCTGCCAGTCTCATGCCTGTTGTTATCGCATATGAAGGGGAAAACAGCGTTGTGCTACGGTTCTTGATTGTGTGACTTACTTATGCAGAATCTGTAAAAAATTAAATTCTGTGAAACACTGATTTAATGTATTGAAAAGTAGATGGTATCATAGATGTTTTCTGTCCTGCCTCAAGTTAATGTTTATTGTTTTCAACATTAATACTAAATTATTTTTATTTAGATGACTTATTTAATTGAATGTTATCATTTAGGAATATTTATTTTTTTGATTTAATCTTTTTGTATTTTTCTATTATCATTTAGTCCCCTTATACTCCCTTCATTTAGACATAGTTAATAATAATTCAAAATACAATTTAAAATATTTAGTTGAGCTTTTAGCCAATAGAAATGGTTTCCTTCCTTCCCACTCTTTTACTCCTCAGTGCTTTTACTCCTATTTTCTTTGCCCACAATTCTTTTTACAGTTTTTCGTTACCTGTTTTATCTAATATCTAGCTCACTTTTTTCTTTTTATTATAATTTTCCTTTGGGACATTTTTAGAAAGTGCAGCAAAGCTTCAAAGAATAAACACCTGTAACCTTACCTACTTACAGGGTCAGAATATAAGGAAGCATCTGGGAGAATATATTTGTAACACAATAACTGGGGAAAAAAGCAGAGTATATAATCCAGAATATGTAAATGACTTCAGTGAATCAGTAAGAAAAAGACAGCCAATAGAAATTTGGATAAAAGACTTTAAATGGTACTTGACATAAAAAAAAAAAATCTAAATGGCCAAGAAACATGCAAACATTCTCAGCCATTTTAGTAATAGGTAAATGAAAAGTAAGAACACAAAGAGGTATCATTACATCCCTACCAGATTTGCAAAACTGAAAAGGTCCATTGAGAATCAAGTTCTGGTGAAGGTGTGGAGCAATGTGAACTCTTACTTTGAAAACAATCCCTTTGGAAAACACTTTGCCCTTCTTTAGTAAGTGCGAAGATGTGCACATTCAATAACCTAGCAAATGCACTCCTAAATATACACCTTTGCTGGTTATTTTCTGTTTGCCCTCCAGGTCATTCTTCTCCCTTCAGTACCCCTGCCTTCTGTTCAGCAAGGTGCCATGGCAGTGGCGGGGGTGGGGGGCACTGCAGAAGATTTGGGGAGGAAGAAAGATGAAGTTGTGTATTTATGCCTTCATGTACCTTTTTGTTAAGTCCCTTGACCAAAGGTCACAACTTCTTGTAGGTGGCCACAGTCACACTGCATTCTCTGCTGTCTCTCCAGGTTCTGATCATCCTTTCCTTCCCTCACCTCTTCAGCTAGGAGTGGCAACACAGCCTTGCTCTTAGTAGCCCCGGGTGTGCACTATCCTTTATGATTTCCCCATACCCTGCCCGCACCTATGTAGATGGTCCCTTTCTTAAACTCATCTCAAATTACAATTTTTTTCTACCAGAACCCTAACAAATACATTGTCTTGTGGAAACTATTGAACATGTTTCCTAGGCAGCACTGTAAGAGCCAAGAATGGGAAATAAACCAAATATTCAGCAATGGAGGAATGGTTAAATTCTATTATTGTATATTCAAACAACAATTCTACACAGTCGTGAAAGTGAAGGATATAGCTAATCAGAATGTACACGAATAGCACAAAGATAACGAGCAAAAGAAGCAAGTCATAGAAGGGTGCAACCAGCATGATTCCATTTATATAAAGTTCAAACAGTTAAAGCTATACTATATTGTCTTACAGGTATATCCATATGAGATCAAATTAAAAATAAAAGCAAGTGTGTTAATTGTCCCAATAATTAAAATAATGATTCCTTCTGAGGAACAGAAGGGGAATGTGACCAGGGAATGGCATACACAGCTTCTGGAATGTTGGCAACGTTCTATTTCTTATCTTGGGTGGTAATTGCATGTATATTTACCTTAAGCTGTACGAATATATTTTATACACTCTTGTTCATATGTGACCTGTATCACAATAAAAAGTGAAAAGAAAAAAATGGCAGAAACTGCTTTGCTTAGCAAGATATTTTCTCCATCTCTGTAATGTTAATAGAGAAAAAAGTACATTTCATTTTTCCAGGACTTTGCTGAACACAGCAAAAGAGAACCATCCTACACTAGCATTTTGAGTTTTTCTCCTAGTGCATCTCCTAATGCTACAGCTTCAATCAACATTTGGTCTGCTTTTCAAAGGACAGCAGTTGACAACTTGACCAAATACTTTGTCACTGCCAAATAGGTCACCAGCTTTTCAGCCAGTGATATTTGTGTCCCCACTCCCCAAAATTCTCCCTCAAATACCAAGTCAATTCTGTATATTAGGTTTTGTTATTTGCAGCACCCTACCTTCTGTGTGAGTTCAGAATTTCACTTCAGCTGTGTATTACAAAGACCCCAGTCAGTCTTTTTTAAAAAATTGAATCTACTTTGCATTTGAAACATGAACTTCATGGCTTAGCATTGGCTCAGTGGTTCAAAGATGAGCTCAAAGTCTCTTACTTTCTCAGGCTCACACAGTCAATTTGTGGTCACAAGGTGGGCTCTTCCACACTCAGCCTTACACATGTGTTCCAGGTAGGAAGACAAGAAAGTGGAAATGATAGAAGGACAACAAGTTTGTCCCACTTTAAGGAGCTTTCCTGGAAGCCCCACGTAATTTCCATTTATATCTCAAACTGTCATAAGGCAACTTATAAGTCTTCCCCATATTATAAACTGGAAATGCAGTTTTTAGTTGGGCATATTGCTACCCCACATAGAAGCAGGTTCTGTTAGTAATTCTAAAGAATTTTCCTGTCAAAAACTATATAAATTATCACATTTAATGGTGAAATTTTGGGAGCATTTCTTAGGCATAACACAAGGGTGCCCTCTTTGTTGGAGATCCTAGTCAATTTAATAAATAATATAAATGAAAACTGGAAACAAAAAAATAAAAATAAAACTTTACTGTCAGATGGTGTGTTTGTCTACATTTTTTAAAATCGACACTTAATAAAAGAATTCAATAAGATTATGACTACAAGATTAGTACAGAAAATGAATAGCATCCGTGTACCATTGTAATAACCAATTAGAAGATATAATAAAAATAATCTCCGACGTAACAACAAGGTACAAGGTACTTAAAGAGCAGGTGGGGAATCTATCAAAAAATGTGCAATATCTTGGGAACAACAAAATATTACTCAAAGATGAGCTTTCACATCTGAATAAATGAAAAGAGAACCCTGTTCGTGATAGGAAGGATGACTACCTTAAAACTGCTCTCCCCAAATCATTCTGTAAGTTCAGCGGAATTCAAAACAAAATCCCTCATGGTTTTTCTGGGAAGTTGTTTAGTAGACCCTAAATGGTATGTATATGGAAGAGCAAAGGCCCTAGAATAAGAAGGTAGAAGGACAGGCCTTATTACACGTCAAGACTTATTATAAAGCTATAGGAATACAGCGTATTAACAGAATGGTATTGACATGGGTGTGGACGTTGTAGATGACTCACTACAGAAAAGTATTGACTATTAAATAAATGTTGCTTGCATGATTGGTTATCCATAGATTTAAAAAAATGTGATCTTTATTACTAGGTGATGAACCTCCAGGACTACCCTCAGGCCAAATATGTTGTTAGAATTATTTGCAGGCCCAAAAAGCTGTTATTTTCATAGTTACAGTTTGTCACAGTGAAAGAATACATGTTAAAGTCACAAAAGGAAAGAGGTAAAGTCACAAAAGGAAAGAGGCAAAGTCCAGGAGGGACCAGGCACAACGCATGCAGCAAAGTACTGCCAACCAGGGAACCTCACCCAACCCACTCAGCCATCTATTGTTGAGTTCTGTCTACCTTTGTAGGGCCTCTTGAAAATGTTTCTTTCCATTCTTTCTTTCAAGCCCTTATTAGTTGCCTAAACTCCAGCCTTCCAACTGATTTCTCAGTTTTCCCTGTCTAAACTGTATTGTGCATTTTCTGCAGATAGCCATAAATAAGCACTTTCATAATGTCACTTTTATATTAGAAACAAAACAAAAGATTTCAAAAGCTCTCAACTCTCTCCAGGATCAGCAGTGAGTGAGAAAAGGGGAGCTGATTTTCAGTGAATGATGACTTCTGTGGTGTAAATACCATGACAGATTTTAAGCTGTGGACATGATGTCAACCAGTTCTCAAAAAATTCCTGAAAACTCAGTAACCAGCTCTTGCAAGCCAGTACAAGCTAGCTTCCACATACCACTGTCTCTGATGTACAACAGACACTGTCCCTGATGTACAACAGACACTGGGCTTGGCATTCAAGGCCAATCAAATTGCACTGACAGTTTCTTGTTCCCGAATAGATCAAGCTATTTCTTCCTTCTGGAGTCCTGCCCAGTTGCTCCCTCTGCCCACAATGTGCTTCCTGGGTGCCCCTTTGGCCTCTCCCAGGGCACACAACTACTCTTTCAGCTCAGCCCAAGGGCCACCTTCAGGAAAGGGTCCCTGTCCTCTGGAAAAACTGATCAGACACTCCTGCGTGGTTTTGTTTCTCTATAAAGACCCTGAAACATTCTTTGCTGTGGCTTTGCTACATGTGCCCAAAGAGTGGTGGCTATTATTACCTTATTATTTTTGCCCTGGGAAGACGGGCTGGTGGCTGATGTAGGTGGTTGTACTCACACTGGGCCCTAAGGGATGGGCACTCCAGAAAGAGGGAATTGCATTTCTTTCCCTTTATTAGATAATGGTTTGCTTTATAAATGTTTTATTGTCCTTTTGTGGTGGCTTAGAAATATTTAGAAGAAGACTCAAAATATGACAGTAACCTAGAGCTTAAAAGTGTGTTTTGAGGAAATACTCCATTTTGAAAACAATACCTGATGCTGATTTTTTTTTTTTTTTTTAAGTAATGCTCCATTTAACAGCAGTAATATGTTTAAATACACCTGCCAGGATTTTTGGTGAACTTCACAGCGAGGTGGTGTTTATTTCCTTGGAGCACAAATTTTTCTTTTGTTGTACAATTGAAGGATAATCACTTTTCTTTGAAATATACAATTGGATTAACAATTCAAGAAAAACTCAGATGGTAGGGTGAGAATTGGAAACATGACTCCATTTATTAAGCAAACCATAATATTGAACTACCCCCCTTACAAGCGCAGCTCATTTATGACGGTATCTCCTTGTTGCTGTTCACACAAGTCTCAGGGAGACAGAAGATAATTCAGAGGCAAAAGGTGCTAACCCTTTCCTTCCGACTGCAGTCTCTTAAGCTTATTATAATTTCAAACTCACACACACATACGTATACATAGATAAGCATACATTACACACACACACAACCACGCTAAACACCTATATGCTATTGAATTCTGCTAAACACTTATATGCTATTGAATTCTGTCTACCCTGGTGGGACCTCTTGAAAAGATCTACTACTTTCCATTCCTTTTGTCAAGCCCTTGTATCCGGTGCCTAATCTCTGGCCTCCCAATTCATTTCTCAACTTTCATCAGTTTCTTTCTCTTCTCGAAACCATCTTGTGCATTTTATAGTGTGCTTCCCTCACAGCAATTTTATGTCCGTGCGTGCGTGTGTGTACACATAAGAAGGGCATGTCAGTTCTGGGGTCAAATCTAGTTTTATGATGAGGGGTCTCAAATTTTTTCCCTCCTAGAATATGCAAAACTTCCCACTTGACTGTTGAACCATCCCACAGGTGTGAGATGGTTTTATCTTGTTGTAATGCATTGTACGCACTATGGAATCAGGGCAGAGATCCTGGCTGACCCTCCATGTTCTACTTCTCTCGCACGTGATTATAATTTTAGCGAGGCACCTGATTGGCCAGAATAGATTGGTGTATTTCCTCAGTTCTTTATTTTATAACCCACCGAGGAAGCGATAGTACTCAAGATGAGGAGTCCCGTAAGTTACAACTGCATTAAAATGGGATACCAAGGTTTACACATTCGGAGAAGAAACTGAGAGTGTCACTCAGTTTCTTTTTATAAGAAAATTCTGTAGGCCCAGTAGAAATGGTTTCATGTTGAAGTTCCTACAGCGTTGGTGTAAGTCCAGCCTCCACAGCTCTCAAAATTGCACGGAGAGCCACTAGGGTGGGAGCTGGGCGTTTCCCGGGCACGTTCTACTGCAGGTGAAACCCAGCCCTGCCGCGCGCCGCCGCACCTGCGGGCGGGCCTCCCGGCCGGGCGCGCGCGGCCCAGGGACCCGCGGGGCTCGGAGCGGCCGACGCCGCCGGGCCTGAGGCCCGCGGGGCGGACGTGGACCCGGCGCCGCGCTCCCCGGGTCGCAGGGCGGCGCTGAGGGCGCTGCTGCTCTCCGCGGCCGCGAAGGGGGGTCGGCGAGACGGGAGAGGCCGGTCGGGCGTCCCCAAGCAGGGGGGGCCTCCCGAGGAGGCGGCGGCGGCGGCGGCCGGACACGAGCTCCGCGAGTGCCGGGACGGCGCGTGCGGGGGCTGGCGCGGCGCGGCGCGGCGCGCGGAGGCCGTTCGTGGGGAGCGCTCGGCGGGCCGCGCTCGACTCCCGAGCCCACCCCCACCCACGTCCGGGCCACGCTTCCCAGGCGGTTTTACTTCGGGTTAAACCTGCCCTGTGGGATGGAAGGGAAGTGTTGCGCTTCCCACACGAGGAAGAGGATGCTTGTAGAAACGATTAAGCCTTTTTACAAATAGGAATTTTATGTGCTCTTATGTTGTGTCCTGACTCACGTACTGATTTATTGTATGACTTTCAATAAGTTACTTAATTTTTCTGTACTTAGGTTTTTAAAGCATGGAACGGATCAACTATGCCTTAGGAATACATTTATAATATAAAGCGAGGTAGGCTGTTGAAGAGTTTCCAAAAATCGAGAATGTTCCTCTTTGGTCCGTTGAAGTCTTTTTCCCTGTTTGTTTTCCTGTTGACTTTCCAGAGTTCTTTATGTATTCTGAACATAGTTCATCTATCAGATGTGTGACTTGCCAATATATTCCTTCAGTCTGTAGCTTGTCTTTTTATTCTCTTAATAGTACTTTTCACTGAGCAAAGTTTTAACTTTTGATGAAGTCCAGTTTATCATTGTTTTCTTTTATGGTCATGCTGTTGGTGTCATGTCCAAGAACTGTTTGCCTAACCCCAGCTGATTAAATTTTCCTCCTGTGTTTTCTCCTGTGTTTGACATTTACATCTATTATCCATTTTCAGTTAATTTTTGTATGAGGTGTGAAGTTTACATCAAGATTCCTATTTTTTTTTCATTTGGATGTCCAGTTATTCAAATACATTTTATTGAAATAATTATCCTTTCTCCATTGTCAAGGCCTTCAAACCTTTGTCAAAAATCAGCCCTGGCCAGTTGGTTGGAACATCCTCCCATACACCAAAAGGTTGTGGGTTCCATTCCCGGTCAGAGCATATACCTAGGCTGCAGGTTCCATTCTTGGCCAGGGTGCAAACCAATTGATGTTTTCTTTCTCTCTCCCCCCACCTTCTTCTCTCTCTAAAATCAGTAAACATATCCTCTGGTGAGGATTAAAATAAAATCTAAAAACAATCAAAAGGGCCAGGCCCTGGCCAGGTAGTTCAGTTGGTTAGAGTGCTGTCCTGATATCCCAGGCTTGCAGGTTTGATTCCCTGTCAGGGCACATACAAGAATCAACCAATGAATGAATAAATAAGTGGAACAACAATCGTTTCTCTCCCCCTCTCTCTCACCCTTCCTTTCTCTCTCTCAAATCAATAAATTAAAAAAAAAAAAGCCATGAGCAAGCGGTTTAACATTTCCCCCCAAGTCTCAGTTCCTTATCCGTGAGATGAGAGTGCGAATGCCTGCACTCCATTAGGCTGCCGTTTCGTAAAACCCTAGGGTGCTCCAACATTCGGAAATCAAGCGGAGAAGAGCCAGTAAAAGAGACTGGGAAGGAACAGGTGGTCTGACAGAAGCCTGAAGAGGAACCTGTAACAAGGGCAGTGTCATCCTCTGTGTCAAACCTGCCTTTAGCTCAGTGCACTTGACAGAGAAGCAATGAGTGTATTTTGACAAATCTTGGTCTTGACCTGACAAGAGCAATTTCAGTAGAGTGATGAGAACAACGTCTGATTAACATGAGCTGAGGTGAGACTGTGAGATGTGGAAGTAGGATTGGAAATTATAGAGCACAAGTTGGGGGTAACAGGAGATTGAGAAATGGAGTGGCAGTTGGAAAGCAATGTGAAGTTAAGAGACAGTTTTTTTTGTTTGTTTTCTTTCTTTTTTTATACTGGAAGTATTATAACATTGCTGCTGGGTATTTTGAGGTGAATGATTAAATGATGCAGAGGAGAAAAAAGATAATTTCTAGGAAACGAATACGTGAAATAATTGATGAGAAGGGGCATGATCCAGAGCCCAAGTGGAAGGGCCAGCTTTGGTTAGGCACGGGGATGTTTCATTGACTGACAGTAATACAAGCAGGGGTATGGTATAAAGGTACGTACACGGGTAGAATTACTGGTGGGAAGATGTGGGAATTCCTATCCGATGGCTTATACTTTCTCCATGCACCATTATAAACTGAGAATTAAGTGACGGTAATGGTGGCCAGTAAGGTAAATTAGTAGATTAGGATATCTGAAGAGAAAGAAAAGGACATGAAATTTTGGAGAAGGGGAGCCTAGGGAAATGTGGTAGGATTGCTGTACTGAGATCCTGCTTGAGAGTAGTGGGTAAAAATGTAGGAGTATGTTTGTTGTCTGTTGCTCGTTAGTATGTGTGTCAGTCAGGATAGACTAGATTTTCCTGCAATAACAGCCCCTAAATCTGAGTAAAGGTCTATTTCTTGCTCATACAACATGTCTTACATGGGTTGGGTAGGGTATCTGCTCTACCTAGACTCTCAGGACCCCACACGTCAAGAACTGTAAAAGGTCTGAGATTTTACTCTACTTGCAGACTAACAAGTTGGCCTACATGGTATCATAGATGTTGGCAGAAGACACTTCTGGATACAAAGGATTTTATTACAGCAGAAGCAGTAGCCAGAGTACCAGCATTTGTGTCAGTTGTATTGAAGCCCCAGTTCCCACAGTGAGATGCAAAGTATTATAGAAATAATACCTGCCTGCACTTGCAGTGAGTTGTGTTATAGGAGGCCGTTGACTTAGGAAACCCAAATCTTTTGTAATGGACAGTAAGGATGCCTTACTCTCACTTTTTTTTTTAACGTTGTAAACAAGGCTGCCCCTTGCTCAGAGAAAGACATTATCTCCCTCTTCCAATGCAGTTCACTATACAGAATCCTTGGGAAGATAGTCCAGAATGAGGGCAGTGAGTGATTCCACTTGTAAGATGTGCAGAAATGCAAGAGACCCACGGAGGATTGCCTCCCACACCACGCCAATGGAGGCGCCACCACCTTGTAACCTGTAGTCGTGTGCTCGGGCTGCCATGACGGGCTGCCACAGACCAGGGGGCTTAAACAACAAAAATTTATCTCACAGTTCTTCAGACTTGAAGTCCAGGATCAAGATGGATATAAGCAGGGCTAGTTTCTTCCGAGGACTCTCTCCTTGGCATGTAGATGTTCCTCTTCTCCCTCTGTCCTCACATCGTCTTCCCTCTGTTGTGTCTGTGTCCGAACTTCTTCCCGTATAAAGGACCCTGGTCATATTGGATGAGGGCCCATCCTAATGACCTCATTTTTACTTGATTACCTCTGTGAAGAACCTATCTCCAAATAAAATCACATTTTGAGGTTCTGGAGGTTAGGATTTACTTCAAAATATGAATTTTGAGGGGACACAATACAGTTATAACATCCCTACATTTAAACACATGGCTCTCAGAGTTGACAAGACAGGGCAAGAGAGACCTGGAAGGTGACACAGGCTTTTCACTGACTTAGCCCCATAGTGACACACCATCATTTACTCTCAGTTCAATGGACATACCTCACCCAACTGCATGTAGGCTAGGGTGTGTGCTCACCTGTGTGTTCAGGAAGGGAGGAGAGCCACGGTTTGATGAACACCAGCAGTGTCGACCACAGCATGGTTGTGTGCTTTTCTCCAGGATCATTTAGGTGTTGAAGTGCAAAAATGGAGGAGATAGCAGTTGGTCTTAACCTCAGAATTAGGATTCTGACCAATGTGGTGAGGGAGGTAAAGGTGTTTACACGGAAGTGATTTCAAAGATAGACAATAGGATCGAAACTGGGTAAGGAGGGAGGTAAGGACATAAGGGGTGAATATGAAACGATGGGAGAACAGTCGATTGGAGGACTTGAGGTTGCAGAATTTCTGGATGGGGGGAACTCGAGCTGAATGGAGGAGGTGGTGTTCAGAGAATGGGATTCTTGAAGATGTCAGAGGTAGTGTAGTTTTTTTAGGGTGATCAGGTCAAGACTGTGACTCTGAAATTGGATGGCTAAGGTCAGATAGATTATTAGAGGCAGGAGAGTCAGGGAACTGAGAAACTAAGGTGCTGCATTACTCGTCTCTGTGCACATTGGAAGTCACAGAGTGGTAACAGTAGGAGAGGTAGAAAGGGAAAGAGGGATCTGGGACAGAAAGAATGAAGATGCCCCTGGTCTTTGACTGGACTTCGTGGCATTCTGAAGAGTCTTTGGCAGATACTAGGGAAACTACTCGGGAACATGTCTATAAAACCTCTCTTAGGGTCCTTTCTTTTTGGAGATGGTCTGTTGTTCATTTCACATTGTTGCAATTCTGACTTTATCCTCCAGTATTGAGGTTGTCCCCTGTGAGCCCTCTATCTCCCCCGCATGGCAATAAATAAATGAATCCCCAATCTTCTCTATGCTAGGTAATGAAACCTACCATCTAAATGCGTATATGTGTGCGATATATAATGTTTATAGTAATTGTGAATCTACTTTTATCTCCTCCATATAAATGAGAATAAAACATGTTCATCTCTTTTAGACACTGTATGTATTTATATGATGTGCTGCATTTTAAAGTTTTGTTTCCGCGGGCCTGGCATCTGCACAGGGTTCTGCAGACAACAATTTTATCTCTGTGTGGAGCATTTGGGCTCCTCCCTGTCTAATCTTATACAAACATTTTACAAACAACGTCCCCCAGGAGTCCTTGGCCCCCTTACAACCTCCTGGAGCCAGATACTACATTACTGACTTCGGGGTGGTCCCCGGGAATAATGTTTTGTTTGGGACCAGGAATATTTTTAAGTATGTGAAAACACTTGTAGAGTGAGGAGAAAGTGGAATCTGAACAACACAGCTTATAGAATATTGGAGCAGAGTTCCCTGGTTCAGAACAGCAAAATGGAGAAAGGCCTAAGGTAGTTGATTCAAATTTTTCAAGTTAAAAGGTTTACCAAACGAGATTTGCTTTTTCTTCATCCCCCATAAATTCCCTCAGTCATGCTTGCTTGCTTGCTCTCTTTCAGTATTGCCAAATGAGAGAAGCTTCCAGAATGCTGCTAAAAGCAATAATTTGGGTCTTATGGAGAAGCTGTTTGAAAAGAAGGTTAACATTAACGCTGTGAACAGTGTGAGTGGAAGTCACAAATGTGACAGTGACTACTCTAAGGGTGGCTTGGGTTTACACAGGTCAACCAAATATAATAAAAATAACAATAAAAATGATTGTGCTGGATGGGGTAAGGGAGATCTGCTTTGTTGGTAATTCAAGTGTTTATGCTAAAGGTAAAATCAAAGCGTTGGAATGGGCTCTGAGCGTTTTAATTTATTTAACGGAGGGGAAGTGCACGGGGTCTCTAGGCACATCTGTGCCAAGTCTGCGTGTGGGCAGTAAAGCCAGCTGCCAGGGTTATGGGCCTGGACTCGGTCCTAGTTTATAGCCTGTGGATGACTTTGGCTCCTACATTCTGGGAAGGCAGGACATCTTTTGCTGCACAATCTGGGTCGTTTTCTTGCCAATTATGTCCTTTGTGGTTGGTTCTTTCAAATTTAAAATCTAAAGGAGAATATGTGTTTTCATTCTACTGCTTTTGAAAATGCGTCTGCATGTTGGACAATGGGACCCTTTCGGAAACCTGGCTCTTAGTCGTTTTTCAAATGCTTGGCTTGGCAGGAGAAGCCCACTGCCAGAGTATGAGTTTCCTATGGCTTGGTTTTGTGGGGATTTCCTGACAGCCCCTCAAAGCAGAGCTTATTACAGTGAACTGGTTGGGTTGTGTCAGTTGTTCAGGACAGGTTGTGGAGTGGTTCAGGACAGGGGTGGCAGAGGTAGGTGTGATGCTAAATGAAACAGAAGTTTTAGGGCCCCTGCTTATATAGCTGTCTTCCAAGGCACTTGAAGGGTTCTAGGATTATGTTTCCATAGTCATGTGACTTTGTAAAATTTGAAAAAGTGAGGAATTTTAACTACAGTCTGTTAACACATTTCATACCACATAGAAATCTCTAAGACATACGCCAGGGACCGCAGGTTTTTGGGCAAACTGCACGTTAATTAAATTTTCTCGTGATGCGGTCCTTAACAGATGGCGCGTGAAACACGAGAAAACTCGTGAGCAGTACGAAAAGTATTAAGTTTTCTGACTCTGGTGTTAAAGAGGGCTCCCTAAAGAGTGTAAACTTCAAGTTCCACAAAACCTGAATCAGTCCCAGGCAGTGAGGTCATAGAAACTGAAGTCTTGCATCATATGCAGTAGAAGGATGTTTAGCAGTTGTTCATGTGTGTATTCGAAGAAGTATGTGTTTATGCATATGTGGGAATTTATGTGTCTATGTGTATATTATGTGCATGTGTGTGCGTGTGTGTCTGATGTGTTATGGATGTATATAGTATTAATTGTCTATAGACATCCTAAAAGAGTAGAAAAATAGCAAATTTTGCAGCACAACAATTTTAGTAACAAAAAAAGAAAAACATCAAGGAATCAAGGAAGAAAGGGAGAGAAAAGTTAAAAGTAAGCAAGGACTTTTGAAGCTATTATTTAGATAGATGGTTGAATAAATAAAGCAATAATCATTTTTCCAAGTAGCAGGAAATAGATTCTTCAGTATACTTTTTTTTTTTTAAAGATTTTATTTATTTATTTTCAGAGAGAGGAGAAGGGAGAGAGAAAGAGCAGTGTATGGTTGCCTCTCACATGGCCCTTACTGGGGACCCGGCCCACAACCCAGGCATGTGAATCGAACCGGGACCCTCTGGTTTCCTAGCCCACGCTCAATCCACTGAGCTACACCAGCTGGGCGATTCAGTATACTTTTTATAACCATTTAAAATGTTTCACACGCAAGTTCCTGATATTTTAAACCACACTTTTATATTAAAGTACCTGGAGAGACAGTACAACCGGGACCACTTTAACTTCCATTCGGTACGGCCGGTCATTGTGAACTACTGATGAATTGTGTCATACTTTCTAATGGCATCTGTTTCAGGCCTGTTTACAGCAGGTTATCGACATGGTTACTTGTCATGTTCCTTAAAGTCTGTGATGATAGCGAGGACAAAAATGCAGGCGATTTTACTGGAGTATCTTGGATGTTGCTTTGGCTTGCATTTTTATTCAAAATAAAGTTAATGGGGAATTGTATAAGCCCAAATTTGACATACTAGAACATAGTTCTAGATTATAGACAATGTCAAGGTAACTATTGTTTTGTCAAACTTAGTTTATCACCAGTTTAGCTACCAAGGAAATCAAATATTTAATTTAAACATTTCTCATATTTTTGCAATAAATTATTATGTGAAACAGAGGGTGGTAAATCCATGCCCAGGCACCTTCTTTGGAAGCAAAAACAGTGTCTGGATTATGGGAAATATGACATGAGTTTTACTTAGAAGCAAAGCATCCGTCGTTTGGAAGGCACTAGACTGTCTCTGGATGTCTCTACAGCACCTGGTGGCTTTCCTCTGAAGCAAAAGATATTCATAGCTCTCTTTCTCTGTGTCTGTTTCATTCTCTCATCTTCCCTTCCTTTCAGAAGCAATGTGTTTGCTTCAGTAAAATTTGCAGTCCAGAAAATTACAGAAGAAAAAACTATATATGTATTTAAAATATAGGAAAATTTTTGTTATAACATTATCAATATATTCTAACCGGAAAATATTTACCATTATTGATGATTGCATATGGGGAAAAATACAACTTTTGCTCCCTAATTGAAATACATTATATCGTTATAAGCAATGGTAGGTTGTGCAGTGGATGTCAGCTTGGGGCATAGCCTTTGATGGATTGCCAAATTCTCTGATATTATCTGGTAGTAAATGAAGGCAAGATTATGCTAGACCCAATTCTCACTACTTTCAGAGACAAGAATAAAGACTGGATAAATAAGAAAAAAATACAAGCACCTGATAGGAAATTGTGATCGTTCAAGAAACAGGAATCTTAAAAAGCCTAAATAACAATCAGATAATTCAAAACACAACTTCTGTTTCCTCAGATGAACCGCACAGCCCTGCACTTTGCAGTGGGGGCAATTCATTTGTCTGCAGTGGGTTTCTTGCTTAATCACAAGGCCAGGGTCATGTTGCTGATAAGTTAAGGTCATCTTCCTTTGGTAAAATGGGTTGGAACAGAATGAATGTATGGGGAAATCTGGTCACTTTGGTCGTTTTTTCTTCACATACACACAGAATATTTCCATTGGCAGTATTCATTTCAGAAAGGTCTCTTTGAGTATGTACGTATTGTGTGCTCTTTGTTTTTGGTGGCTAAATTCTTTACCCATTACCTATAGGACCTGGGCTTTTACTTATTTTCCCACATAGACCTTATTGCCAGTGGCATGCATTATAAGAATGAGATGCTTGCCCAGAATATAACTTGGGGCAATGGAAGACAGAAGCTAACTGTGAATTCTGATAAATACATAGACTAGGCATCAGTCTTAGGACTTTAATGTTTAGCCCCTCAACCTTGAAAGATAATTAATACCCAAGTTACAGATGAGGAACCTGAGACACAGAGAGGTTAAAGATCTTGCCCCAAAAATTACATCTAAGGAAGGGTAGAGGCAGGATTTGACCCTGGCTTAACTAATTCCAGAGACCATACCATTAGCCAAACATCAGCCTATATCCTGAGGATTTTCCACCTACTTTTTCCACCTTTTTTTAATACTTTACTATGGCACAAGGAAACCATTTGGGCTGGAAAACTCCAGCATCATGCTTATCATCTCTAGTTGCAGAAATAGATGATAGCCTTGGCTTTTAGTTAATTCAGTGGACCATCGTTCTTAAAGATAAACCATTCAGCATATTCCCACAGAGCTATTCTATTTCCTCTCTGAAATGACTCTTTGGAGGGTAAGACCCAGCATTGCTCTACCTTCATGTCTTACAGGGCTTGGATTTCTTATGTGCTTAGTAAGTCTTTGGAAGATAAATGAATGAAGTCAGTTCAAACCAATTGGTCATTTTGTTAGTTTTGTTGGCAATTATTGATGTGATCTAGACTTGATAATGATGAGAATTTCTGTTTCACAAGTAGAGTACATCCCTCTCTGTCTATTTTATTGCTCTGGCATTGGTGGGCAAGTAGATTGATCCATAACAGAATCAGAATGAAGAACTACCCCTTTTTAAAAATCAGCACCAGAGCACTCCAATGTTGTAAATATAATAAGTTGTATTATGGTCATTGTACTGAAGGAACATGTCTTTTAGGTTATTCGATTATTTTTCAACATTAGCCTACAAAAGATGTTTTGATTGTAGACCTGATTGCCAAAAATCTATTTTTGTTTTGACACTGAAACCCTGATACAATAACTTTTAATTTTACTTTAATTTTTAAATTAACATACTTACAATTAACACTCTTTTTGGCATATAGTGCTATGAATTTTAACACATTTATAGATTTGTGTAACCACCACCCTAACCAAAATCCACAAAAGTTGCATCACCCAGAAAATTTCCTCATGTCGGTCTTGTAGTCAAACCCTCCCTAGCCCTGGCAATGACTTACCTCTTCTACATCTCTATAATTTTGCCTTTTTGAAAATGCCATATGAATGATATTGCATAGCATATACAACCTTTCACACTGGTTTCTTTCACTCAGCAAAATGCATTTGAGGTTCATTTACGTTGTTGTCTGTATCACTAATGCCTCCCTTGTATTGGTGAATAGCATTCCAGTATGTGGATGTACTACAGTTTAATGATCCATTCTACCAGTTGAAAGACATTAGAGTTGTTTCCATTTTTTGATTGTCATAAATGAAGCTTCTATAAACACCCATGTGCAGGTATTTGTGCATGCATAAGTTTTCATTTCTCCAGTGGAAATACCTAGAAGTGAGATAACTGGATCATATAGTAAGTTATGTACAAGAAGCTGCCAGACAGTTTTCTAGAGTTGCTGTTCCATTTTCATCCCCGCCAGCAACATGCAGAGCTCCAGTTGTTCCACCTCCTCATCAGCATTTGGGATTGTCACTGTTTTCCTTTAATTTTAGCCATTCTAATAGGTTCGTATGGGCTTCTCATTGTGGTTTAATTTACATTTCCTTAGTGGGATGTTGAGCATCTTTTTTGTAGTTTTTACCCTTTGTTATGTCTTTTTTGGTGATGAATCCATTCAAACTTTTGAATTTTTTTTAAATTCAGTTGTTTTTTTATTGTTGAGTTTAAGAGTTATGTATGTATTTTGGATACAAATCTTTTATCAGATATGTCATTCGCAAATATATTCTGACATTCTGTAGCTTTTTAGTGTTTTTCAGAGCAAAAGCTTTTAATTTTGATGAGGTACAATTTACTTATATTTTTAAAATGAATCTGGATATTGGCGTTATATCTAAGAATGATTTGCCTAACTTAAGGTCATGAAGATTTTCTCTTTTTTTTTCCAAAACTTTTATAGGCATGCTCTCCCTCTGAGGAGCAAACCACACCATTCCCTTCCCCTTTTCCCTCTCTTCTCCATCCGCAGGCGTGGATCTCCTAAACTCTGAGGGTCCCCATGAAACTTTAACCAGGGGAGCAATGGGCATCAGCAGCTTGCCCTGGGCTAGTGCCCTGAACCTGCCCACGAGCCCTCTTTTCTCTGACTTCCTGGGAGTTAAGGCAGCCCAGCCTAGGCTCTCTCTTATTGCTACTTCTACCCTAGACCCTTCCCTGTTTCACTGTCCCTATCTTCAATAAACATACCTTCATAGTAAAAAAAAACAAACAAACCAACTTTTAGAGCCTTGTATTTTACATTTAGATCTATTGTCTATTTTGAGTTAATAAACTGTGAAGAATAGCTCCAGGTTCTTTTATTTTTTTAAATTACTTTATTGTTGTTCAATTACAGTTGTCTGCATCCTCTCCCCTCCCCTCTCCACACCCCCTTCAAACCCACCTCCCTCCCCTGCCTCCACCCTCCCCCTTGGTCTGTCCATGTGTCCTCTATATCCAGGTTTCTTTTTTCTTGGGTATGGATGACCAATTTCACCAACACCATTTGATAACAATGCCACTACATTTTCAACACCTTTACAGTGCTATTTGGACCTGTCCCACATGCATACCATTTGGAGGTCCGTCTGAGACCTGGGCAGTGACCTAGCCTCCAGTTCAGTTCTCCAAGCCTTTGTCATGCTGTTTAGGGTCAGGTCCTTATATAGGTCAGAGGTGAGGCTAGGAATTCATACACAATCTAATGGGGTTGCTATCTCGACCTCCCACCTCTCCAAGATTATCTCTCCCTTATTCTCCAGCTCCAGGGCCCCGTTCCCCCTTTTCTGGTCCTCTGACTAGAGAGCCAAGGGTGTAGTCTCCCAGCTCCACTGTGTATTTTCCACATTTGGTTCTCTCTTTGGGACTAAGGAGAAAAAGCAGTGGGTTCCCCACCCCCACCCTCATCCCCTTTTCTGAACACAATCTCTCTGGTCAGAGAGAAGGATTCCCACTGTCAGAGTTTTAGTTGCTTGCTCAGTCACAGCTTCTGTCCCTCCTACCATAGGGTTGCAGCTTTGGGAATGAGGCTTGCCTGGGGCAGGGCCAGAAGGGAAAAAAGAGACAGGGTTTCCCTTCCCGTCTCTGTCCTATAGGGTCCCCCTTCTACTCCTTAGACCAGAGAGGGCTTCTCTTGGAGCTCTTTCTGTCCATGCCCAGGGTGCAGTTCCATGATTTGCACTGCTATGTGTTCAAGGAGGAAGATACAGAAGGCAAAAACAAAAAATCAGAAAATCCTTACTGTTCATAGTTTGGGTTCTGGTTTTCTTCCCCAATCTGCCTGTTACCATTTACTTCTCAGAGTTCTCGAATGGCTGCTCCATGCATTCTGTCCGGAGATTTTAGTCACATTTGGTGAGAGAGACAGGGAGGAGTATACTTACTCCGTCTTAACCGGGACTGAAACCCCAAATCTTTAACATGCTTTAAAAGTGAAGAGAATCATACAACAAACACCTGCGTATCCATTGCCCAGGTTGAATAGCATCTTTTCTTTTAAACACCATGTTTCTAATATATTAAATATCCTATTGGCTTATGTTAGAATGTAAGTCAATTAATCCCAAAATGTTTTTGCCAACTTGTTCTCTTTGAGGCTTTTCCCATTTGGAAGCCTCTTGTAACTTACCTTGTGAGATTGAAAAGCTTTCAGTAATTTCTGATGTATCGCCATATTCTGCCTTGAAGGTTCACTAAGTTAAGTGTTTCTATAACTAGTTTTATTATTCATTGTGACATTAGTACATAACTAATAAAATGATTTTTGTAATTCATGCAAGGCCATGTTTGGTCAGACCTGAAAGCTCTTTTATCTGGGTGATGAGCCCTGAGTTTGTCTTGGCAAATAGATCTGTCTTGTAAGTTCTAACACCTGTTTGCAAAGAGTCAACAATTGAAGCCCTTCACCATCAATATTTATTCAGTGATTGTCATGGGTAAGTCTCAATGCCAACTGTTACAGGCAACCTCCGTACTACTGAACTGCAGGAACACCTCCCGCCTTCAAAAGGGGGCGGTGGGGGGGGCGGTGAACCCAAGCGCCCTGTACTTTGTTCTTTGTCTAAAATGTCAGTTGCCAGCCCAGTTACAGAATGTCAGGTACAAACTTTCCTGCCAAGCTGCAGGCCCAGCCACCCATGACCTGCTTAGCAACTAACAATGCTAATAGCACATAAAGAACCAGGTAAGGTTGCCAGGCTTAGCTTCCGCGTTAAGCCCATGTACCTAGTTCTTTGTCTCCCAAATAAGGTAGCTAGAGACCTAACATCCGCTTTTGCTTCTGTGGTAACTTGCTTCTGACACATAGACTAGGAAGAGACAAGGCTATAAAAGCAGACCCCAACCCAACCTCGGCGCCCAGAATTTGGAGGCATCTCCTTTGGGCCCATGCATGTAAATAAATCGTGCCCCGATATCTCTTGGTATCTGGTCGCTTATTTTTCTGTAACACAACTACTGGGGATTTAACTATTGATAGATATAAGTTCTTGCTACTCAAAGTGTGGTCCTGGGACCAGAAACACTGGCATTACCTGGGAGCTTCTTAGAAGTGCAGACTCTCGGGCCCACCCTGACCTCTTGAATTAGAATGTGAGATTTGACAAGATCCCCAGGTGATTGTGTCTGAAAGTACTAGCATGAGATACAGTCCTTGTTTTGAGGGGCTAATAATCTACTGAGGAAGCAAGGACCAGGACTGTAAGAGATGTGTGCTGTTCAAGACCCCACATAAAGATCAAATGCATACCCCAGATGCTGAGGACTCCTGGTTAAAGTGGACAGTATCCCCAGGGCTTGGGAAGAGGCAGACTAGTAAATGGGGGCTCTTCCTCCAGATGTGAACAAAGGATCCCAGCTGGAGTGCAGATGATGCGCAGAGAATAATGACAAGCATCTGCTCTCAGAGTTTCTTATTTCTGGGAAACTCCTAAGTACAAGTGTTCCCCAGCAGAAGTTGTTGACCTTTTCACCTGTGACCAGACTTGTACTGAGGACAGGCTACCAGTGGCGGTGGGCGTTTAACACGTTATAGAGCATCATGTACCAGCCACTGGTGCAGCCATGACACACGCTCACACACTGTCTCCGGCATGTCAGCTCGATGTGAGAAGACAGTGTTCTGACGTTCCCGTGGTGGGGCCAACGTTGGTGAGCAGTGGATCTGTCTCCGAGGAACAGCGGCTCCACACTGAATTTATATTTTCAGAGGCTCAGGTTGTTTGCAGCTTGAATTTCTGGCTTTTGGATTTTACGATCAGTGTTTGAAATCTTTATGTGTTTGTGGCTTTGAGATTAGGAATGACCTCTTAGGGAAAATTTGAGCTCCTATCAAAACATGATTCATCCTCTACCCCAAATAGTTCTGGCCTCTTTTTTGACCATGTGTGAGACTGAACTTAGTGTTACTGAGTGTGTAGCATTGATTTGTAGAGAAGGCGCACCTCAGCTAGTTACTGTACATCATTGTTCCTCGAGGAAAAGAGTACGGAAACTGGTAAACATTTTCTTCTTACTGTACATGTAAATATTTAAATAGAATATGTAGGCCTAACTGCATAGTACATATAAGCAACAATGTAACTTTTTTTTCCAAATATTTTCAATTTACAGTTTGTTGAATACACAGAGGTGGAATCTGCAGATATGGAGGGCCAACTGTATATACATACATACATATACATATGAGGGTTTTTCTTGGTCATTGCTTGTTTTATAAAAATGAGGTTATATTATATTTTATCTGCACCTTCTTTTCTACATTTTGATAGCTCCAAGTCGATTGCTATAGCTCTAACTCATTATTTTTAATGGCTTCATGATGTGTTTCCTAATTTGTTCAGCATTCCTGTATTGATGGACATTAACCTAGTTCCCAGTTTTAAGTGTTAAAATTAATATCCTTGATTACATAACATTAGGCCCTAAAATTTATTTTCATGGGGTAGCTTCCCAGGAGTGGGATTGCAGGCCATTTTAAAATTTTAATAGATTTTGCCAGATTCCTTAAATTATGATGGTTTCATTTCCATTGTACCATTTTTGGTACATTTTTCAATTGGTTTAATTTCCTTTTTCTTGTTGATTTGTAAGACTGCTTCATATATTAGAGAAAGTAACCATTTATCTTTATTAAGAAACATTTAAAGAATCTATCCTTTGTTTATTGATTTTATCATCAATCTTTCCTTTTGTAACTACTGTGCATTACAATCTATATTTTCTGTAATATATGTATTGTTAATGTGCTTTTGTGTGTTTGTGATACGATATAGGACTTAATTTTATTTTCTTCCAAATGGAGAGCCACTTGTGCCTACACCATTTGTTAAATATATTTGTTTCTCCATAGAACTGAAATATCACCTTTGCTGTATATGAAATTCTCTCTCTATTTCTTAATTTTCAACAGTTAACTGTCAGTTTGGCTTTTGGTGACTTAAGATCATGTGGTGTGACTCATCCAAGTGATGGATTCTTTTCTCTCTCTTCTTGGGGAAGCACGGCTTGACAGTAATTCACCTTGCAGCCTGGTCTGGGAGCCTCGAGATCATGCTCATGCTGGTTAGAGCTGGAGCAGACCAGAGAGCCCAGAATCAGGTAGGTATGTGGGTCCCACCTGGACAGAAGCTCCCACCTTACAGTGCAGGAGGGGGAGGTCCTGAGATCACTGTGTGATTATCTCCTGTGCCCTGACTCTCTCCAGGATGGAATGAATGCCCTCCACTTTGTAGCTCAGAGCAATAATGTACACATTGTGGAGTACCTCATTCAAGATCTGCACCTGAAGGACCTGGACCAGCCTGATGAGGTGTGCTTGCTGTGGTAGGACAGGTCTCACACAGCCCCCCGCCAAATTCTGCTTTCCTTCTGCCCCTGCTGGAGATGCCAGCACAGCCAGCACAAACCTGCAGCAGGCTCCTCCATCATCCTAGAGGACCACAGAGCAGAAGCTGGTGCAGGTGCTGGTGGTGGCCCTGGCACCTGCGTGTGGGGAGGGCAGACAGTAGTAAGGAAGCCCCCGTATTCCTTCTTCCCTCTGCACTCCCTCATGCTGGCAGGGGTGTGGACAGCATCCACCCTGTTTGGTATTCAGAATGGGCAACCGCATTTTACTCCATTATGCCTGACCTTTTTTGGAATGTATTTGACCCAAGGCCGTGTAGCAATGAGCCATGAAATATAATGCAATTTTACCATATTTGTCTATATTCCTTTTTTTTTCATAGGGAGATATATAATAGCAGGTACCACTTTTGAGTATTTACTAGTGGGCTAGGTACAGAGGAAAGCTATTTACATTCATTTTGGTGAGAGGCTAGAGGCTGGCACACACGGATGTTAAACAGTTCCTTGCTGAATGAATGAGTTATCCCATCAATCTGCACAGGAATCCTATAAAGAAGGGAATATTTTGACTATTTTTAAAGGTGAGGAAGTTGAGGCTCAGCAAGGCTAAGTACCTGATCCAAAGTCCCCAAACTAGAAAGTGACAACCAGGAACTGAGTTCAAGTCTGGCTGACCCAGTCACTGTGCTACACTGTCTCCCTTTCCAGATGACAGTGGGCATTGCCCATGTGCTAGGGAGTGTTTTTTCTCTGCAATATCTCTTAGGCTTCTTTTCACAGGACAGTATTCTCTGTGGATTGGCAGTTTTATTTTGAATGGGACCACCATTTCACTGTGCCTCTAGAACATTATTTTCTATAAGTCCCTAGAAGTTAATTAGTAGCATTCATTAAAAAAAAAAAAAAAAAAAAACGGGGACTTCCGCCAAGATGGCAGCGTAGGTGGTCGCACTCGCTGCCCGCACATCCAGAATGTCCATACAACTAATGCAGTAGCAAAAATTTAAACAACCAGAACGGACAGAATCGAACTGAAGGGAAGTCCGACACCCAGGAGGTAGGAGAAGACAAACATCCAGGCCGGTGAGCGGGGCAGAAACGGGCGGAGGAGG